>VZRS01001066.1:162692-331039 GCA_013398055.1 Ifrita kowaldi
CAATTTGCGCCCCCCCCCCCCCCCCCCCCATTCAAAGGCTTTAGTTCACATATTTTGGGGCCTGGAACAACAAGGTGTCCTTGAAGTGCAAACCTACAGAGGCTTTGTTATGTCTAACCAGTATGAGGGAACAGTAGCTAACAGGCTATATGAAGTTTCAGAGTTACATACTAACCAGTACAGGATCTGAAAAATACAAAAGTTAAAACCTAAGGCACCAGCTGAAAGAGGGATCTTGGGATAGCAACCCACAGTTTCTTCAATGTACGGACTCGGCTGAGTTACCTTTGTTTTCTGGAGGGAGCAAGCAAAGGGCAAAATAAATACCTAAGTTAGCATAGCCAGCTTGGCATGAAATACAATTTAAGTGTTTTCCACTCTGCTACTTCCTCCAAACTCTTGCTCTCTCATATGCTGGCACAATGTTCTGTCCAAGGAGTTGTATTTATCCAGATCAGTTCATTGTTCCAGTCACAGCACTGCTTTTCCAATAGCCTGCCTGGCCATAATTTGAAGGACAGCCTACAAAGGTATGAGGATAGAAACTCCTTAAGCCAGCACTGTCATTAAAGGTGCAGTATAATGAAACTATGGCCTAAGTAACTCGCTTAAAACTGCACTTCACGTCAAAGGAAGATGGCCAGAAACTGAACTTAATGCTCCATGGCATGTCAACACTCTAATTTAAACATGACAGGGCAAGATCACTGCCCAAGGACCAGCAGGCCCAGACCAGCCTCCTTCTATGGTCATGAGCTTGCTGTCCCCAAAACAGAGTGGCCTTGTCCCAGCTTCAAACAAGCATGCATGGGCCTGAGCAGACCAAATACCCCACAGGCTTTTGAGTCTGCGCACCTCTGCACCTCATGTATTCTTCCTCACCTTGTGATACATTATCACAACAATGCAATGATGACTTTCTGAAGTGGGTAGAGTGTCCTTTCCCCTGTGCCTTCAGATGGTCATTAAAGCTGTTCACAGCAGCACACATCCTGGCTGTCAAAGCTGGGCCTCCTAAAGTCTCTACTACCACCACTTTTACGGCTCCTGTTCACTGTGGCCAACTTCTAACTCTTTCTGAAAACCACCATGGGGTGACCCACGTGTGTGACACAGGCTGCCAGAGCCGCTGCTCACCACAGATGCTGCTCTGTGCATTCAAGCTCCTGCTCTCAGGAAATGGCGTGGGAAAAGCAACTGGCTTGGAGCTCAGCAGTGCTAGTTCACACCAAGGGTCAGCACTGAGGCATTCCTTCTTCTAAAGGGAAGTGAAAAGAACCGCCAGTGCTGAGGAAACTTCCCTTTTTCTTACCAACAAGGTGCATCATATCCTGACACAACCGCAGGCTTATTAACACTCTTCTAAGATGACTGGCACGGTAGAGTAGTATATCATTTGAATGTGGATATTATAAGCTTCATTGTTTTGTTATGCATTTACTTGACAACTCTTTCCTAGCCTCCATTGCAGCTTAACATGAGGAAAAGTCTTACTTTAAGATCACCATACCTTTAGCCATCATTGCAAACTTCATTCCCTTAACAAGCCTTGCTGCACATTTCCAGCCAAGATCACACCTTTTAGGTGCAACACTTAAGGATGTCAGTATGAAAAATTCCTCCCACCTCATAACCACTATTTGTGAAACCAAAAGAAGGCTTGCAACTTATCTTCTTGAGATTGTTTAAGCCACAGATAATCATTCTCCATTAGTTAACAAACAATGCCTGAGTTGGATTAATTTTCCATACATGGCTTGAGTCTTTGCAAAGCTAAGTGAGCAACTCAAAGTGTTATTTTTAGTGTATCTTAGCACTTAGATTTCTGACACCTGAAGCTGATGCAGCTACAGCCCACAGAAAGAACCCCATGCTTCTGAATTATGCTCAAATTCCAGGTGGCCTCTGGAAACTAAAACCCAACACAGATTTACATGAATGCACTGACAGCTTTCCTCTCTAAGACAGGCCACTTAAACTTTAACAACACATGATGCAATGTGTAAAAACAGAAATATACTATGGTCCAGACTCATATCTTCATTTAAATCCTATTCTAGAAATCAAGTATTCCTTACCCTCCCTCTGGTAGAAATCCTTCTATTTTAAATCATGACAATGTGATACAAGAAGCTCCCAGCTGCTTAAAGATCCAAAGAGAATTTCTCTTATTCTGGTATTTCTGTCTCTGGAAGGAACTCAACAGAGAACAATACTTCTATTTACCTTTTAGAAAATACTACCTTCTCAACCCACTCTAAAACACTTGATACTTCTTATCTCACAGTAACATCAGATAAATCTTAAGAAGTTAACACCACAATATATTACACCATCTCTTGCAACCTGCAGCATTCTTGGATGGAATTGAAGCATTTTGGGATTTCATAAATGAGCCACGAAGACTAAAATTATGCAATCCTTCTGCATTTGTTTTTAAAAAAGGTATTTTTAAAAGATGGGAAAGCAAAGGGGGAAGATATGCACCACAGTAACGCCATCTCAAGGTTTAGCTCAATTCTCAAGTGTTTATTTGCATAAAGCACAGTTTTGCATGAAGGCACAGCATAATTTATAATTATTTTGTCCACCGGGAGCCATATACAGCTTTTACACATTAAATCTGCTGAAGGCAATGTATCTCTTCTTCCATCTTAGAAGCAACTAATGCATTGTCAACAACTTGTCTGGGCCAACAAGTATTTCTCCCATCTTCTGCAGGAAATACCCTTATATTTAATTTTCATAGTGGCTGAAAAGAAGGAAGCCTTAGCTCTCTTCCATCTTATATAAAGATCTTTTTTCACAATGGAATTGTATTCCTAGAAACTTTATATTTCTGTACAGACCATCTAGACCCTTTGAGATGCAGTCTACCACATGACCACCCTTTTGCTGAAATACCTCCTGTTCTACCAAATATTCTGTTCAGGGACAGGAAAGTTGTTGTGATACTTGAAGATTTAACAGTTTGTTGACAAAATAATCTCCAAAAATGTCTTACAAAAACACTCTGATATTTTGATAGTGGTACCTATTTGGGGATTTTATTTTATTTTTACTTTAGTCTGCTTTCAGAAAATGTTATCTAGTAGATTATAATACAGACCCGAGGAAAACAGGATATGTTGAGCGAATTGTCTGATCCTGCAAGAAGCTCTACAGAGAAGCGGTTCAACTGGCCCAATATGCAAAGTTAAGATCAAAAAAAGACACATTTTCCAAAAGCAAAGAGGAAATAGACAAAATTACCCAGTGGCCATCCAAATCACCAGTCTGCATTTCAATTTTTCAAGTACAGTATGCTGTCACAATATTCAAACAAATGCATTTATAAAAGCATGCTAAGAAAAAAAAAGAAGATTAACAGAAAGTTACAGTCAGTAACTTTACAGTCAGTTCCGAGTCAAAATGACTCAATGATAAAAGAAAAAATAATTGCTTTGGGAGGGGATTAAAAACTTACGTACTGAAGTCCCAAAGTCTTTTTGTTTTGTTTTAGTATTGAGACACTTAAAGCCTTAACAGTCTATGAACAGCACATTGTCTATTTTGGATTAAGAATTAATGTTTACTCTTCAAATAAAAAGAATAAAATTGCAGCCACTATTGCAATATATGTATTTTTTTTTTAAATTTATAAAAACCTTCTTTAAGATGAAAATACACATCCTACATTACTGATTAGATCTTTAATTCCTGAAAGCATTAAGACTACAAGCTACCTTAGCAAAAATTTAAGTACGCTACAAATTGTCATTCCTTTAAAGTAGCGGTGTAGCAACCTAAGACAAACCAGAGCTGGGGTTCGGCTCTTGATTTGAACAAATGATGACCATAAAGTATCCTATTTTGAATCACTTGGGGTGTACATTTCTGTGGAGAAACAGCAAAAACTTTCACAAATAACCTTGATTTGGTAGTAATGCTACTCACTGTATGGCAGGCAAATTTACCAGCCAAAGGCTCTCTGTACAGGAAGTAGAGAACAGAAGATTTATTTTGGAAGGACTTCCATGCATACCAGTGGGAGTTTATGTTAAACATACCTCATCCACCCAAAGCACGAGACAGTGGTATGAAAATACACGGCCCTGCTCCATTCCTTTCCCTCATTCCCATTACTTCTGTCTACGCATTTTCATCCCCTTCATGTGTCAGCTGTAGAGCTTAGCAAAGCTTCCATCTCGTAAATCAAGACAGCCTAAACCACCCACCGTTTTGGTCAGGACAGTCATCAACCCAGATGAAGACTACACCAACCGTGCAACTGCGCTACAAAGCAATTCTATTCCTCTTATTAGTAATCCTTAGATATTTCCTTGCTTCTCTTCAAAGGCTTTATTGTTAAAAGCCACAATTCTCCATTCAAACATGCTTTATGTAAAATACTTGCAGTCTATGTATCCTTGCTAAGCAACTGCATTTTTCTATTCCTTAGTGTATAAGCAGAAGGAAGTTTGTAGCAACAGGAGAGTTCACATCAGCTGCTAAATGGTGCTTTATGTCAGTAAACTGTATAAAGGACAGTCACAGCAATCCTTTAAAATGGTTAAAATTTCAGAAATCAGAGAATTGTTTCAGGAACATGTACACTGCCTAGGCAGCTTAGGAAAACCTCCCAGGAGCCCAACAAAGCATTCAGCACAACGCTGTCAAAATTGTCTTTGTTGGTTCTAGCAATATGAGGTGCCACAGCTCTGTGTGATTCGATCTGTTAGAGATGGGCTCAGTGATGAGAACAAAACTGCAGAAAGCGTCTTTGCTCCCCGAGAAGATTTGAGAGCCAGTACCAGTCTGTCACAGGATAATACAGCCTGAAACATCTGTAGTCTCAGTAGATTTCAACAGCTTAAGGGAAATACATTCTGGTTTTGCAGCCTTTTCACTGACTTGAGCTTTTGGCTGTCAACAGAACAATTCTTTACCCTCCCACTCCTCCAAATACAATTGCTTCTCCAAACATGCTGACAGAAGAGGAACAGGGTAAGTTAGCTCTGGACCAAAATAGAGAAAGCTAAACCTTTTGCTTAAGTACTTCATGAGAATTAAGCACTTTTGTGCCATCTTCATCACATCAGATGTCTGAGAGTGCCATCCTCCCGTCCTTTAAGCAGCGAGCACCACAGTGTGGACAAGGGCTGTTAAAACAGCCCAGCTAAACAACGAAGCAGCATGAGACTGTGCACGTCCAAGTGCCAAGACTACTCAAGTGCTTCCAGAAGGAAACGTAAGCTAGGACAGGCTGACTCAGCGTCCCTTTGCCACAGAAACTCCTGTAGGTCTGGTACTTTAAAATCTCTTTTTTTGAAATGCATTTGTGTTATACTGCTAGAGCACTCACTAAATCACAGACAAGCAAATATTAACTCCTACCTCTAGAGACTATTTTCAAACTACTGCAAAGTACCAGCTGCATTTCTGCACTGCATGACTCGGGGCCTAAAGTGCACTTACAACAAACATCCTCCTACACAATATGTAAAATCTAAGCTTGACACTGTAAATTAAGCAAAGGAAACAAGCTCTTTTAAATCCTTTTTATTACAGAAAAACAAAAGGCTTACACGTGACTTAAAAAAAGCAGCATTATTTTATGAATCCAAAGTTATTACAGTGAAGTTGCTTTAAGAAACCTCTAGAGACTGAAGAAATAAAATGTCCCTCCTCAGACAGCATTCTAGATTACTTGTGTGACTACAGCAAACACCTTAATTTCACATCACTTCTGACACCCAGTATATGACTTGTCCACCTTTCTTCTCCCCATGGCTTGTTCAGCGTAGCTGGAGGAAGGATTTGATGAAAACAGCAGTACATTTCAAGTCTAATTTTCAACTGTTCAGTACACATCTGACGGACATTAGAGTTCAGAAGTGACCAGCATACAGGCTTTCCTCTATTAACTCCAGCTATTAAGTGCTACAGTTCGAACAGATCCCAGTGTGATCTGTTTCTTATACAGTATTTATCATTATTCAGGTCTGCATCTCAGAAATTTTCCCAGCAAGTTAACTGGCTACTACTGATTATAAACACAAACAAAAAAAGAAGGCTCCATGCTGAAACAGTTGTTAGCAGTGCAGCAGAACTCACGTATTTTTTTCTTTTCACTGCATTCCAAAGAAGGAACAGCACCGCTGCAGTGACCACTTCAGGTTTTTTTTATTAAAAACTTTTTTATTAAGTCAAAAGCTGCAGGTTTCCAGCCTGAGCCAACATTAAATATGCAACTGATCTGTACTGAAATCTTTAAAAAAGAGACAAAGAAAACATATTACTGCCTTAATAGTCCTACATTTTGACTATCAGCACTGAGTTGTGCAGAAGTCCCAAGAAATTTACAGGTTTTTCGTTAAGTGATTTTTAAAATATTTTTTCAAAAAACAACTCAGGAGCTCAATGCCATTTACAAAAAAAAACCCCTTTCTAAACACATTTTTAAGCACCTATTCCTCATGTATATGCTAAACCTACACCTCTCAAAGGTTCTACCAAAAAATAAAACATCAACAAAAAGCAAGAAAACTCAAGCCACTATGCACAACTGGCTATAGTAACAAAAACGAAAAAAAGGCAATCATAGAAAGAAAACAGAGAAAACAAAAAAGGGAAAAAAACATATCAGATACCTGCTACTCAGTGTTCTATGACCTCATTTTTTCTCTCTCTTCCCAAAAGGAGAAAGTTTGGATTCATAATCAGACATGGAATCTTCCCCCAAAAACTTTACATGTTGTTTATACAGTTTGATAACCAAAATCTTTCAAGTCGGAGATCTACTTAAGGTACTCTGCATGGCAACATGAAGCCAGCTGTTATCAAGCTACTTAAACAAAAGAAACAAGTTTCTTTCCCACAGGGAAAAAGGATGCAATACATTTTCCCTGGCTACAATTCTACAGCATCACCAAATTTATTCAAACATAGAACTTGTCTATTTAAGCTTACTCATGGTTTTTAATTAAAATTCCATAATTTAGTGCTATAGCATAGCAATTTCTTAGGTGATCATTAGGAGTTAGGTGTTTCATAAGGAGGACATCATATTTTGTATTATACAGTAATACAGCCTTAAAAAAAAAAAAAAAGAAAAAAGAAAAAAAAGGAAAAACCCCAGCACGAATAGTTTGAGGTGGAGCAATAAAGGTTTTGTTTTTGTGGTACTTTCCATGCTATCAATGCCAAAAGCTGCTTTATAGCTTATCCTTGGAGAGCTTTAGCCCTGGACACAAATTAGTCCTTTCTGCAGTCACAGGTTTGTATTAAAAGAGTCTTTTATGACGAAACAGGTAACAAAAATGCTTTACACTGATCAATCTCTGTCAAGGTTAATATTAAGCTCCATTAACTCCCTCCTTCAGAGTAGGTAACAGCCTCAAACGAAACTACCTACCTCAAAGGTACATAACAATCTCAAGCCAACACTGTAAAATAAATTTACACCATTTAAAAAGCTTGTCATTAGAGAGTTATACAAATAGTCATATTTATGTCTTCCTTTATCAAGCTGTGCTGCAGATTCAGAAAACTTACAGAACTTTTGCAGTCTAAGTGTGCAAGCACTCACAGAAAATAATTAACAGGCAATCACATTCTAAAAGGTTTTTAACATAATTTTCCAATATTTTTAGCTCCTAAAGTATCGGTTTCATGCCGATATAATTTTGTTTTTGAGAGTCCATTTTACTCAGAGGCTGAATTAGGAAGCAAAAGAAGATGGTATTTCTTCGGTCGCAGTTTGTTTATTATTTTCTTATCTGTAACACAGCTGCACGGGATGTGCTACTTAGCAAGGTGGAAAAAATGGCCCTTGAGTGCTAGTTCCAAGGTCTTTTATACTCTAATCTGCCCAATTATAAATTGGTAAGTAATATGTTTTTACTTAAAATCCAATGAATATCTATGCATGAGCTGCATTGCAGATTTCTTGAACCAATACCAGAAAACACAGGCTGATGAAGAAGAAAGTAGTAAAAATCCACACCCAAAATCCTCCATCTTGTTACATATACATATTACTATATTCCATAAACCTAAATTCTGTATCTCTACATGTTTCACGCAGCGATATAACTTTTAATTACCCAGCAACAATCTCAGTACTATCACACAGTCTGGGAAGTTTCTCCCAAGGCCTAAGATCAAATGCAGTGTGCTTTTGAGGATCATTGCTTGTCAAGAGTAGAAACAATGAAATTCTCAGAATTCAGGGTTCCAACACTAAAGCACTAATAAACTCTTAACTTAGCATATAATTCCCACATCCTGTATCTAGTAAACATTCTTGACTGCCAATAATTATATTATTACATGGCAGAAAGGCCCTTCAATTCCCAACAATTTACATTTAATTTGAGAAAACAGAAAAGTTTGTTTGTTTTGGTTTTTTTCCCCCATAATAATGTGCAACAGGTAGAACATGTGACTTCTTAGAAAACTTGTAAGTTGTCTTCAGCTATCAGGCTCTGAAACACTTTACAGCTCTCTCATAGCTCTCGTTTTCAGCTTTAATTTTATATGAATGAGTGCATAGCTGGGCTATATTAGTAGCAGTTCATCACATATAGTAAGGTCAAGTAACATTATTTCACTGTTCTGGAAATGAACAATTCAAAACTCTTACAAAAATGATGTAGAACTGTACCTGAAAATTTCTTCAGTTTAAATTGCTCTTTGTTAATCTACCAAGGACAATTAAGAGAACATCCATTTTTTTCTGTCAATTTCTGAGAAAATTTGAATACATGCAACTCAAAACTACCATAATGCAGATAAAACAGTCCTCTTTCATGAAGATAATCAATAAACAACAACCGCCAATAAATAAGTCTATTTGGAAATTCTAGAGAATTCTCTTGCTAAACAAGTTAGTCTTTTTTCTTTTCCATTATGTCTTTCTGTTTAAGCTCTCCATCTGAAAGTTCTGTGTATTTTCCATTCTTTTCCTCTTCTTGTTCTTCCTCACTGCCTTCATCTGTGAGCTCCCGATCACCACTTTCCTTTTTAGCTCCCTCATGCTCAAATACCTCTCCCTCTGTATCAGCTGTGCAAATTCCATAACACATGATGCTGATGACCCCCAAGGGCAACCCAAAGAGAAAGCATCCCAGCAGTGGTGAACTCTTGAACACAGACTGTTGAAATAGAAAGTAAAAACCACTTTCAGTGAATATATAAAGTTACTGCATTACTTCTCTTATCACTCTGTGCATTTATTCAAAAAACATCCAACATGAGAATCAGTATTTTTTAAAGGGATCATGGAATCAACTAGGTTGGAAAAGACCTTTGAGATCATCAAGTCCAACCTATGCCATAAAACCACCAACAAGACCACAGCACTAACTGCCACATCCAGTCTTTTATAACACCTGCAGGGATGGTGAACCCCACCACCTCCCTGGGCAGCCCATTCCAATGCACAATCACCCTTTCTGTCAAGAACTTCTTCTTAATGTCCAACCTAAACCTTCCCTGGCACAGACTGTGTCTTCTTGTCCTAATGGATGGCTTATTTTAGTTTTTCTGCTTGTTTGGTTTGGGTTTTGGGTTTTATTATGATTGTTGCGTCATGGTTTTTTTTTTTTTTGTTAGGTCTGTTTGTTTGGTTTCTTCCACAAAAATGGCAAGGAGCCCTCAACTTCAACAATTTCTATTATAAGTCCATAAAAAATGACACAGAAGTTCAAATATTACAACATTGCATTGGGATAGTTAATGTTTACATGCCAACTGCATATCCTATGCATTCCTTGAAGCTTTAGAAACAGTTGTTCCAAGAGTGTTAAAAAACACTTCAAAAAAAAAAGTTTAATCTCTTACTAGTCTCGTTCTCAAAAATTAGTCTGCAAAAAAATTCTAGAGAGCTTCCTGTTGAGGAGTATCTTAATGGCACAGGAAGAAGGACTTATGGTTTCAGAAACTGGTGGCTAAATATTGCACTTTCACAGAATTTTGGAAGCCACTCATTTAGAAACAAGTGAGTTTCAAATTAAATTCACAGCACAGGTTTATTTGCTTGTGTAGGACAAGTGCAGAAATGGATTTGTGTACATCTTCCCAAGAAAATTTTGTTAAGCATAATTAACTTATGAGAAAGATGACAAAAATGTTTGCTTTAAAACTACACAAAGAGTAGTATTTAATCCCCTTATGCTCTAACTAATTAGACCAAAAATGTAACATTCCTCAGAACAGTGAAGTGGTACCAGTTTCAGGAAATTATGTCAAAAGGGTCAAGGAAAATATCTTGAATTCTCTCTGTTCTATCCCTTAAAATACATGTCAGGTATACAGAAAAGCAGTGAAAAATGAAGAAACTAAGATATATTGAATATTTATCACACATATTATTAAAAAATTTAATCAAGAAGTACATTTGGCTTAATCCTATACATATACCTATAATATATACACAATATATACAATATAAAACAACTCATATAAAATATTTTTAAAACCCTCTAAAAGTATTTGTATCCTGACTGACAAGGGCACCATCTAATTCAATAAAAAATAAAACTTACCACTATAGTAGACTTGGCATCATAGATTATTCTCTTGATTCGTTGCAGAAGTCCATCACCACCCTGTGCCTGAAATTTCAAATGGAACCATGTCAAAACTGCTGACACTTTTCAGTTATGATTCCCAAAGTTCATTCTTCTGACCTTGCAATCTTAAATCCCTTTAGAAGGAAATGAAAAGTAATTATTCTTACATCTCATGATGCCCAGACACTCCAACTTGCCAAGCTTGGACAAAGATTATTCAGTAGTCTTATGAAAAAGTCTCTCACAATTGTTTTGAACAATCAGTGCCAACTTGGACAATGGGCTGACACTCACTCTGTTACCATAAAGGAACACTAACAAAAACTAGCAACTGTCCTGATGTAGCAATGATAAAACTACACAGCACTTCTGAACTTTCCTGCAGCTGTTGAACATCCACTTATGGATTATGACAGCACAGCTAGAAAAATCTAAGAACTAAGCAAAGAGAAGATACAAAGGTGTAATAAATAAAACTTGTGTCAAGCAATGACAGACTATACCTGCACTGCCCCCTAATTGAGCAGTGTTCAAAATAACTACATGAATCAGAAGTCCTGTCTGCTTAACAGGACCAGTTTTCACCTTTCTTGAGTAGCCAGAGAAACAAACACATATTTGGAAGTCAACTGATCAGCACCTGATCTGACCAAATCCTCTCAAATAGCAAAAAAAGTCCACAAAGATGAGACAGACTCACAAAAGGTTATCTGTAGGATCATACAGAATAATGATAAAGTCCAGGTGAATAATCTAACACTTCCCAAGGAAGACAAAGCGGAATGTCAGACTTCTCAGAAATTTCTCTGTGGTTCAGAAAGTCTGCATCCTATTAGTTGTTTACCAGCATACTTTGAAGACTGTCATTCCTCAACAGCTGCGCAATTTCTTGGGCAGAGAATGTAGCCAAAGTAGTGCCATTTTATGTTTACAGACACCTTAAATGCAGACACCTTAAATGAAGCCACATCCTGTATTTTTGTATTGTACAGAGATGTGAATTTAGACCAACCTTTAATTACTCTGAGATACTGCAAACAAAAAATTGAAAGACCTAAATGACACTACAGCAACAAACATGAGGTATCACAAACGATATTCCTCCAAGTAAAAAAAAAAACAGTCAGAAACCAATTACATTTGTTGTTTCAACCAGAAAGATACATACAAACAGAGTCTAACAGATGTTGATTACATAATTCAATGCACTCAAAAACCATTAAAAAAGTGAGGACTCAAGAACAAAGAACCACCAAGTAAGTTATAGCAATACCCCTCACACTGCAACTGGAAGCATAGCCAGTGAAGTCCAGAACAGCACATAAATCCACCTATATCATGTCCTACATCAAACTGTCAGATTAAATAAACCAAAGTACCCCATATCGCAAGTATCTTCTGCATTATTTGCTATTACCATCCAATGACCTAAAACTGCTGGCGTAATATAAAGCGGGATTCAGCTAACACAGGAAACACTCAATATACAGTGAAATTGGGGCTTAAACTAGAAATAGGTTTCTCCCAGGAGGCAGCCAAATTATTTGTTAGCAGCTCCCCCTTGGGGCAAAGCATTCTCTCCCCAGAAACACAAATGAAAGTTCTGCTCCATGACCTCCTTCCTCATCCACACAACATAGCCTTCTGTCCAACTTACAGTACACTGAGGGAATAAATACTCGAAAATTATCCAAGTAATCAATTCCAATTGATTTATTAACTTTGTTGTTTTAACAAAAGACAGCTCTTTTTTAGTTTTAGAGCAGAGAGGAGTAAGCTTGTGTCCATTTCTAATATTCAAAGCAAATGTAACAAACACTGTTTTTTGGATCTGAACTTATAATTCATCCAGCTACTGCATTTATTAGTTTACCACCCAAAAGAAAGGGCGCAGTTGAATTATGCACTATAATTCAAAATTTTAAACAAATGCATTTAATGCAAACCAGGAGATGAATAAAAATCTCTCCACTTACAACTGCACCTGCAGTAAAAGGAGTATCAAAAGAAGCCAGTTAACATTATGCTGTAAACAAAAGATAGCTGACTTTGTACAACATGCAACAGCATGACTCCAGAATTTACAATCACATATTCAATGACAGCACCCAAGACAGTAAGACAGGACAGGAATATAAAACACATGCATAACTATCAGAGTAACCAAATTTTTTCCTTACTTTAGCGTCTAAGGAAATAAACACCAACCAATATATTCCAAGCCACAATGAAGACTTACTTCAGCTGTACCATCCAGGATATTGTTAATAAACTGAACCATGTCTTCTGTGCTCTCAATGTGCCTATCTGGTAGAAAATACTGCTGATTGGAGGTATTCAATACAACAATAGTAGGGATTGTCAAGTCACTGCAAACATAAAACAGACAGTTTATATATTTAAAGAACTACCATATAAAATATTCCAATTCAAGTAATCCCTACATCATTTCAAAAGGGAATCCATTAATCTTCTCTTCATGTGTGTTCTTTATAGTAATTCCTTAAAAAGCAAGAAAGCAAGAGAGAAGGGGGAAGATAATCACCTGGATGGTATGGGCATGCTCCACATTAATATTTTTTTCCTTCACATCTGTGTCAATGACAGTATTGAAGCTTACAGCATTTTACGTACCCAGAGCAACTGCAAATCAGGTACCTTATGACTTTTCAAATATTAAGAGATCACAGACAGTAGCCTTGTGTACAAAATGCATTAAGTGTTTTAGTTCACAAAGGCAGAAGTTTAACTCAAAAATGTAATCCCACACAACCATTGTCTAACTGATCACCTTCATCAATCAGCCTCTGCCAGTCAAGTCAAAAGTATGAGCCGTATCAAGCAAAGTTTTTCTACAGCTCTTTTAGAGATGGCATATGAGCAGCAGAGTTTTTAAAGAATTATTACTCAGCAGTTAGCATTTATGGGCATGTGCAATATACCATAACTGGAAAGAAAAAAGAAAAAATGTTATAAATTCTCTCTGGACACAAACCAGTTTAATTCATTGTCACACAAAATTCAAAATTAGATCAGGCTCAGGAAATTTTAATACTGAAAAAAACCACTGTTTGACAAGAAAGATTTAAATACATTAAACAAGGTTAAAAATCTCTGGTAGTCTGTCAATTTTCTACAGTTCTGTCAGAAATGAATTCAGATACTTCCTTCACAGGAGAAGCAACGCACACCTTGTTTTTCCACTTTTTTACCCTTGTCCAGTAGTGTCCCATCCATGTACATCTGTAAACCATGTAACATTGATGATGATTTCAGTCTTATTTGTGACTATCAATTCATACTAAATTATTTAATGAAAATACTGGTTATTTACTCAAGATACCCATTTTTCTTTGAAGTCACTGAAATCATCCTAAATTTTCTCCCACAGTTTAGGTGGGGTTTTTGGTTTAGATTTTAATTCAAATGCAAACCTAGAAGTGAAAATGTTTAATACTTAGAGATGACAATTTTATGAACTTCTAGAAAGCTGAATACTTTAAGATTTAAGGTGCAGACTCTATTCTGAGTACTGAAGCTGAAAGCATGGTGGCACCTCAAAAAACGTAAGGGTAATTACAGGGACAACAAAATAATGCCATCCTTTACATGGAACTTTAGAAAAACAACCGAACAACAAAACTTTGTACACAGAGGCAATCTGCAACATAACAGTCTCTAAACATAACGTTTTTCCTTGAAACTTTTATTCTTTTCTTATTAGAAACATACAAAGTATCTAAGTAGAAGGCACTCAAACCAAGTCAGGTGTTTTTGCAAGCTCCTCATAACAAGTTATCGATTTCTGCCAAAATATGTCATCCCAGCCAAAACAGAACAAGTTTTATTAATTAGATGCAGTGTCTCTGTTGTATTTAACGGTCTGATAACTGATGTTCTTAGAGTTGGTTGTAGAGCAGCTGAAAGATTACCTCTATACACAGATTCTATATGCTATACAGACATTCATAAAAGCACATTTAATGTGTTAGTTCCAAGAGCAGAGAGCTCTACATACACCTATAGCTGACATTCTCAGTGATACTATATACCTCAGCTTACAGAAAGTTGTATCCTTGCTTTCACTAAAATACTGAAAATCATTTTTAAGCAAAATTTTAAGTAAAGTTATGTATTTTAATTAAAATACATGATATTCTGATTTCTTCTTTTGTGCATGGTTTTAAACGTGTCATTTCTAATCCAACAAAAGCATTTTAATACACTGCTGAAGAGACAGAAGAATTATAATGTCTACTAATGGAGTTACAGCCAAGTTCATAAAAGTCCGGGTCTACTAGTTCTATCCCCAGAAATCATAGAATATTTTGTCCTTTGTGAAGAAAACAGAATTTGTTCCTATATGCATCTGGCTCAGTAAAAAACCTGTTCTGTGATACATTTCTCACTATTCAGATTTTTTATTTCCACTTGCTGCCATCTGGTGACAAACCGAAGCAGTTGCAATACTTTTTTTTTAACTCGAATTAATCATGTAGCCACATGAAGAGCTGCTACTTTGAACATAATTTGCTGCATTCTTTTGCAGCTTCCTACTTACGCTTGAAATGCATACAGTCAATTTAGAAAATAATTAAAAGCTGGTGAGTACTTGAACAACCGCTTTCCATATACTAGAAATTATAAAATCAGGCATTTTGCAGATTCAGTTAAACAACCCAGCTGAACAGATCTTGCCACTAGATCACTACCATTCCAAGTGGCAGTTCTGTCTTCTTTCCCTGCATTTCCTTCCTCCCAGGCATCTCATCTCCCTTCCCTACTTCTTTGCACATCAGTGCTGGTACTCAGCAGAGTAGAAGGGAATACATTGTTGAATCAGCAAAATAAATTTCCTACTTGCCCAGACAAAAAACCAAACTCTTCTCTGCCAGATAAACAGGATGAAACAGCTCAGCAGACAGACATAAGAGCCTGCACAGGAGAAGCAATCAAGGAAGTGAGGAAGGTCTTACTTTTGGCAATTATAAAGCACTAGCTCAATCACATCACATAACTTTAATTGAGAGACAGTTGTTTTTAAATTAATTGCATTCAGGTGTTAATCTACAGACATTCTACAAAAATACAGACCTTGTGCTTCTGGGTCCACATGAAGCTCCTAGAATCTTTAGGGGCACGAACACATGCTTAATTAATGGTTTGATCCCTGAGAAAGGGATTTGGAAAACTTACAGAATTAGCATACTGACTTCTGGTTTTCCTTTCTTTCTGAACTCCGAAGGCCAGAGGAGAACAAGTAGTTAAATACAAATGCCAAGCAAATCAACTCTCTAATTATGCATTTTTTAGAAAAGGATCAAAGTAAGGGCAACTGTCAAGCATCTTGTTAAACCACCTATAAATTTCAAAATGAACCACGTACATATCAAGTCTAGACAGTATCTTCCATGCATCCTATGCTTCTCTGTGTCTTAAAAATACATCAAGAATGAAAGCTCACAATTCTAATGGTTACTAATTTAACAAAATAAAAGATAAGCTTTGTCAATCAGCATTATCAGTAAGCCAAACGTCTAACATTAAATTATACATTTATACAGTTTAACAAAAAACTGATACTATGTTACAGGCTGAATTCTGACAACAGCTATTTTTTTTTTAAGCCGTGAAAGCCAAGAATTTTTTGTAAGATTATCTTCAATTAACTACACTTGGCAACAAATACAAAAGAAGAAAGAACATTCAAATAAGAATTTACTTACTCCATTAGTAAACTATTAATGTAATCATTTCCATCCATATGGCCAAACTGGAAATCCCTGTAAGAGAAACAGTTAAAAAATGAAATGATGAAAAGAAAACACAATAGTGAGTTTCAGCAGAAGTTCTTCCTTAAATATTTTTCCTATAACTGGAAATGAGAGCACACACTCAGCAATGTAATTCAAAAAAAAGTGATGATCTAGAACACAGGCAGCATCATGAAACACAGTTAATGAAATGGTCCTATTAAATATCAGTATACAAATACAAAAGCAAGCACTGTAACATTTTTCACATAGAAAAAAAAAAGTGACTGCTATCTTAGAAAGATTAATGCAGAAGTTCAATTAAGACATCAGAATACCATGTATGCCTACCTGTGAAAGTGATCCCGATAATCTCTGGCGACTTCCTGAATAATAGACTTTAGTCTAGAAGGAAAAAAAATGACATTGATAATCCAGGATAAACTCTTTCTAAATACAAACAATAAACCTTGAGATTTCCTCAGTAAGCAGCAATATGTACCTCACCAGCAAAAAGGACTAACAAAAACCACCTTGTTCATCTTGCTTAGTTCCTAAAGGTTGAAAATAGTATACACAGTACTTGAACAGTATTTTTTTTAGTCTGTGTATGCAACTAGAAAGGGACAAGGAAAGGTCTTGTTCCTCTCAGTCTCATCAGCAAACTCCAACCCCAGCGAAAATATCCCTTCTTTGAAGTTCCACAGACAACTAATATATAAACATCGCTAGCCTAATTTTCAATGTGAGTGAACTGAAACACAGTCATTCGTTTAAACTCACTGAGTTAATCTCAAAGTCATCTGAACTCAAGCACTTTTGTCTATGTTTAAAAGGTGACACAATAGGTTTTAAAAGCTATGAGATCACCATTTGCTCATGTGATCTCATTAACAAGTGGCAGAAGAGTGATACAGGAACTCCCACCATCTCAGTGAACTCATATGTGCTTCACCCAAGCCATAAATGAAATGAAGCTAGTACACTAAGTCAGAAATTAAAGAACCTTTGCAAGTTAAACCCACTGATTTAACCTATATTTCTTAATATTTAAGAAACTTCAGAACTTCCCCATGTCATACTAGCACATTTCTCCCATAGTGCTACCAATACTCAATTCTGTACCTGGTATGTTCCACTGAAGAGTTTTTATCATCAATGACTGCAATAGCCACAAGTTTTCCTAAAATAAGGAATAAAATTCTTGAAATCATTTAAAAAGAAACACACATTGTCCGATGGGAAATATGTCAGCTTAGAAGATCAGGTACTCTCCAGGGACAGGAATTAGATTTTACATATAAACTAGCCTCACAGCCAAAGAGCCTCTTCAAGCTGACCAAGCTGTGCTTTTCTTAAAGCTACTGAAAATAAATTAAGATGGGGCTTAATGCCACACCACTAGCATTCTATGAAAAGCCTATCTATAGAAAGAAGTTAAAAGGGAGAAAACACACATAAAAATTAATTTCCTACTCAAGCTGCATAGTTGCATATACCTAAATATGAGGCTATGGACACCTTTATTATATAGCGGCAAATTACAAACTGATTCTAAGTGATTAAATCACTATTGTACCGATTCAGTAACGACTATTTTTCACACAGTTGTAAGCATTATGGAAAAAAATTTGGAAAATTTACTGGTAGAGCCCAGAATTCGTGACATCAGAAACACAATTAAGTTCACAGCCCTCTGTCAGAGGAGCTTAAAGGTCAACATCAGAATATACTGATCTTTTCAGGATTTACTTCGTGAAGTTTTTCTGGTTAAAAGAAAAAAAAACAAACCCAAGGAGTCCTGTGGTCAGTCAGATAAAAGTATGTTTCAAAAGCTGGCCAAAGTTTCTCCAGATCAAGCACTCAAAGTTAGGAAAGCAGATCTGCTAATAGTGCAATCACCAGACAGATTAACCCAAGGCTCCAGATGGCAGATTTCTCAGTTCTCTCCAGGTGCCACAATTTACTCAAAATCCTCCCCACTAAGCCAACCAATTGCTCAGTTCCTACCTATCACCATGCCACAGGAAGCTTTCCCCCTCAAGAGTTTTAGGGGTAAGAACTACGATTCGTTCTCAGGCTTCCTTGTGAAATAGCAGTAGTTTCTCCCCATCCCACTTCTTCCATACCTCAATTCTCACTTTTTCCCCATTTCTTTCCACCCTAAGACACTATCTAACTTTCCACTCCTGACACCAGGAGACAACTAATTACCTTTTAGACTGCAAAAGATGATGTAAATAAAGTCCAGGTACTATGTATTAATACATGAAGTTCTTTAAAGTAAATGATGGCTTCTCCAATGTATTAATAAAGTCAAAATAATTTTTTTGTAATTTGAGGAATCGTTAGTCAAAAATGCAACAGGAAGAAATATGCAACATTTAAACAACTTGTAATAGCATTTCTGTAAATAACCATTTAAAATGTAGGTGTAACAATATCAGCTTTACAAACATATAAGAATATAGATGTTTCATATTCTTTAAAACCTGAAAAAACAAAATGTTGACTGAATGTAAGTATTTTGAAATGGAATATAGATGATAAGATGTCCTGGCCTGGAAAAATCAACACTTACAGTATCTTTTCTGATACCTCATTGTGTGTATACCTTAAGAGCAGTACAAGTCATTTGTCTTTTCCAGAGGCAAAATTTTCATTTCGCCTGCAGAACTTCAGCTAAAGAAAAGCTGAAGTTTTCTGGGAAAAGTCCACTTCAGTACATGCTCTTCTCCCTTCCTTGCCACATCTATTTCAAAGATATCTAAATCCACTAGATGTAAGATATCTGAAAAATCCATATTTGATACTTCTAAATCTAGTTTTAAAATACCCAGCATGTATTCCAAGAGTTAATATGCAACTAATGCAAAACCTAAGGTGCTCTTAAATTAAAAGGCCTACTAATTTTTGTGACTACTACAGGACTAGACACACAAACTTTTATGTTGTGAGGAAAGGACTAGTGTAGGCTGTGGATGAAACCTCTAGTCACAGGACTGTCTAACATCAACAAAAGACTTCCACTATCAGCTCTAACCTGATATTGATTAATTTCTAAAGTTTAAAAACATGGTGTTATGACTCTTTTGATTTATCTTACTCTTTAGTACATGATGTCAAAGAGTTTAGTAGTAGTATCATCTCACCTGTATCTCCAAGTTCATACAGTGTAAAGCCATCTACATGAAGGTAACCTTGAAATCTTTCTCTATTTATCCAGGATGACAAATCACCATCTTCATACTCTGGGCAAAAAAGAAAAAAAAAAAAGGGTTAAATTTTTTTTAGAGGTGAGCCATCAGATTTACTATTTCACTACTACTGAGGCAACCACTATTTTTTCCTCCTTTTTTCCTTTTCTTCTTTAGAAAAATTATCACACATTTCTGGGCATTTCTCTCAAGTTTTGAAACTTCTAAAGCTATTTTCAACTGGTGAACAGAAAGTGTATAATAGAAAAGTGTGAAAAGTTGATTTAATAATCTTTCTTTTCCCGAATCATGCTATACATACTGTATTAGAAGCTGTGACCCAGCGCAGAAAGGAACAGTTTCAAAGACTGTTTTAAAAGGTGTGTGTGTGCATAAGTCATCAAGTTTCAAAGCAGAGATATAAAAATACAGAAAGCAGTATTTCTGAGAGTCGTTAAATGAAAAAGCAGCTGGATTAAACAGGATTGTGAACGTAAAAGAACAAGTAATCATGTGTGACTGGCAGTTATACTGAAGACTAGTTTCAGATGCTAGATGTTTTAACCTATTAAGAATTGAATTCTAATACATACCATCAATTAAATCTAAACCACAAGTAAAAAAGTAAAATGAATATAGATATATATTGCATTTTATGCGAATAATTGCACAACGAATAATTTTTCTTAAATCCTATTGTATAGACTGAAGTATCAATAATTCCAGGTTAACAATTATCTGCCATAAGACAGTAGCAAGCAATTCCAAGCATAATGCACCCCTCAGATCTGCACCCATCTCCCCTACTATGGAAGAAAAAAACCCAAACGAAAACACCAGACAAGGTCAGACCACTGAAGAGCATTTTGCTAGAAGGTTTTCCTCACAGTGAGCTCTTCGAATTTCTGCCCAGTCATAACAGTTGCACATAAAACCTTATTCAGACTCTTAAACTGCATTTTCCTTGACTTGTTTGACTTACAAACGTTTGACAACGTTTTTGGTACATTACAAAAAAGCAAAATTTTCACGAAGTAAATTAAAAGCCTGAATTATTACGGCTTTTCATTTGTTTTAAAAGGTGTTGGTAAAGGAAGAAGGCCACACAGCAAAATAAGCGTTCCTCTGACAACCTTTCCTTCTCCAGAATTTCTAAAAGAGATCAAAAAAGTTAAATGCAAATCAAGGAGGCTGCAGAGGGAAGTTTTATCTGGAGGCAACAAACTGAATAGGAAGACAAGTACATCCATTCTGTGAGGTCACAAAGAATATCCTTGGTGGCCAACCTGGAGTATTTTGCTGTGATACTACTTATCCTCAGAAATTAAACCTGCAGAGTAATTTTCTGAGTGATACGTTTTCAAACTTAAAGAGAAAACTTGCATTTAAAGCAATCTAAATCAAGAGCAGTTGTTCTGGCAAATAAGTGGTGCGCTCATAAGCTCAGGCTATGCAATGTAACTGTGTGTGTGTGTAGGTGCTTCTCACGTGCTTGGGCCTTATGGTACAGCCTGAGTACAATGTAATACTGACACATGGATATACACATATGCATATGGATATGCACACATACACCTTTTACAGAAATGGCAGGTGTACTGGCATTATGTACTGCATACATACACAGCAGAAATGGCAGTGATAAAAAACACTACTACCTTCAGGTGGCCATTCTACAGCCTACACCCTGAACAAGCCAGGTAAAGCAGTCCAGGTATATGATGAATTTGTACAGTGAGGGAAGAAGAAGCTTTTCTAAGTACATTAATGTGGATGTTACAGGCCTGGGTGCAGGGAGATTTTAGTTATCTGACAGGCTTTCTCACGGACGCCTGTCAGATAACTAAAATCTCCCTGCACCCAGGCCTGTAACATGCACACATTAATGCTAGCAAAACAGTAATATTGGAAGCTACATCTTACTGAAAACTCAAAGCAAACATCACCACTTCTACTTCAGTACTGCTGAACCAAATTCCTTGCATTTTATTGTGCAAGAACTATTAATTTTTTTCTCTTTTCCCTCATGATGAAGCTGCTATTTATCGTAAAACTGGGGAATTTCTCAGCTCCCCAACATACCCTTCAAAAAACCCCAACTCCTCCAGCTTCTCCATATATGCTTTAAATACCTTGTCCTTAAGATAATGTCCACTCTTACTTACCATCATAAACAAAGTAAGTTCCATCTTTGAAGACCATAACAGCAGGCAATTCAGGCAATGTCACATGCTGAAAGAATCAGGTTTCAATTAATCCATGGAAGATTAAAAGATTTTTAAACGAACAAAAACATCTGAAAACATGTAAATGTAGCTCATGGGGAAAATTCTCTTAAGGACACCTAAATATTTTCTGCCTACATTTACTAAGAGAAATTTATCAGCTTTTGTATATTAAAAGTAACACAACATAAATACATTTTTGAGAGGTAAATCTCCCAAAATGTAAAAGAAACAGGATTTTTACTGCTATCTGCAGTAGCATGAAGAATAGTTTATGGATTGGATATGAACTTTAGGTAGGAAAGTTTGACTTGAGGGTTTTATCAATCATGCTCTCAGTTCCCAATTTGTGCTGCTGTCAGCATACCTGTCATACTGCTACTTCTACTAAATGGACAGTCAATTTTGCAGAGTGAAAGAGTACCACTGGTAACATGTCTCACTAAATCTGGGCTCTTTCTGTGCTTCAGACTGATGGGAATATAAAGAAGCAGCTTCAGCACACCAGGCTGCAAGCAGACGTCATTTAGACAAACAACAAAAGCCTGTATTACAATGCTAAACAAGATATTTGAGATGGTCAGCAACATACTAAAAAATGAGCTGTAGAAACTTTCTCCTTGGAACTCAAAATAACTTTATTCAGCTCATATTTTTAGTGAACTGCCATAGAAAAAATAATGCATCTACTTCTTACTACTTGCTAGCATTCCCAGTTAAAATTTTAACAGTATTTGTGGTTAAGAAAGAACTGCATCATAACCTCAGTTTTGATCATGACATCTGAACTGTCTGATTTACTGATATGTTTTGGAAAGGTAAGAACAGCATGCTTTCCAAATGACATGCCTTCTGTCATAATTCTGCATTAACTTTCTCGGAAATTAATGTAAAAGCAGTAATTTATAATATAATAGCTGATATGAATAGCAAGAGGGCAGTCTCTTACTTGCCCAAAACATAATTTAACATCTTTGAAGGACAAATCAATCTGTGTACAGCTTAAAGCCTTCAAAAGATGCCTAAAGCTTGGAACAGTAATACCTAAGGCGATGAAACAAAGTCTAACAATGAACACTGTAATGTTAAAACTTCATTACAACTAGTAACCAGAAATTTCTTAATATTTTTTCTTCTCTCCATAGAATACTGCGTACAAGCACTACTTCAGCTTAAACGACGCTAGTGGGAAATTACCTTCTGTGGGGAAAATAAAGCTCACTGCTTACATCAGTGTGATCACAGAACCTCAAAGACTTCCAGCCTTTTCTACACTCTTTCCACTGCACAACTGAACAGTGCTTTTCTTGCTTAGCTGGAGCTGAAGTGCAAATAGCAGTGATTAAATTAAGGTGGCTTTTGATACAAGGCTTCTGGAGAACTAACAATACACTATTTATAATGAGGCCAGTTCTACTTATGGTGTTGTAGAACGCAGCTGCCTAAAAAGAAAAAAACCCAAAAACAAAACAACAAACCAAATTATGGTAGTTCTCACTCCATTAATCACCAACTAGTTTTAAAGTCACATGTTAGGCATGGGGTAGACGTAGGTCCCACTTGGAGATAACTATAAATGAAAGCCTCTTAATTTTGCTACAAGTAAGCAGCAATGGTTCGACTAACTACAGTAGGATCAATTTTTTCTACCCTTGTGATGAACTGTAAATAATTTCCTTGTTACAGAATCCTCCAAAGAGCCACATGAGAATTCTGCAGCCAGTGGACTGGACTGGCTGATCCCCAGGCAGACTAATGTTTTGATCAGCTGTATTGTACAAGAGGAAAATAACTTACGTCTTCACTTACTTCTGATTACTAGGGTAGTAATCCATGCTACAGACCCCTTAACTAGCTCTAAAAGTGTTTGGTGAAAGGACTGTAGGGAGCAACAAGAGTTTTGCATTGCCTAAAAATTCAAGTATCTACTTTCCTGAGCAGGTTGTGTGGCTCATGTTGAGCTCTGCACATCTTCTGATTAATTTTATTAATATGACTGAAAAAGTAATTTGGCCAAAACAAAGCAATGACAGACTGAATTTTGGGTTGTATTCTTTCCCCATACAGACTCAAAAATTACACGTTTCAATGTAATTACTTAGAAAGCTATCAAAGCCAAACATACTGTAAGAAGACATCTCTGTGCCATCAGAACAACAAAATTACATAGATGAGGAGAAAAATGCCATTTCTGGGGAAACAGTAGGAATGGAAACAGCTTACCTCAGGCAGCACATCTTCTGAGGCAGAAAAAAAGTATGTATAAACTATTAGTTCTGAAGCAACCTCAATGTATTTTTCCTGAAAAAATACAAATAATGTTTTTTCAATTTCTGAATTTTAGTAGGTGTCAAACAAAAGCTTTGTGACATACCTTATCTTCAAAGAGCAATTAGAAAATACGGTTATGGAATAATATTGTAAAAACACTTTAATAAACATAAAAAACCCCAAGAATTTGTTACGTGCATGCACTTCAGTCTTCTAGAAAATTTTTAAAGTTACTCCCTAAATAGCGAAAAGAAGTAACTTTATTTAATCAAGCTTCAAACCTTTAAAGGAGATTCACCACCAACATACACAAAAAGTACACGATGTCTCTTTTGCACATGCTCAAACATATGCTGGCTAGGAAGTGGCCTGATAAGAGGTCTGGAAAGGAAAAAAAAGACAAAGAAAAATCTCAGTTTGTGTAACCTGCAAAACCCAAACAAATAATTCACAAGAAAATGTCATGAAGTTTTTTGTGTTGTTTTTCAAAAAATTAAATTCCAAAATGCAAATTATTTTAATTTTTCAATTATTATTGAAATAATAATTGAATATTCCATTGATAATAGAATAAAATATCATTCTATTTTATATGAAAAGGAAAAAGAAAAAAGAACGTTCTCCCCTTCGCCCCCCCCAATAACATGTTATGTTCCTCAAATTGCACACTTAAATTTGAAATTCAAATCTTACTACAAAATGCTGCTATGATATAAACATGCATGCCTTTTACTGGTCACAGAATCACAGACTGGGCTAGACTGGAAGGGACCTTAAAGATCATCTGGTCCAACCCTGCCACCATGAGCAGGGATCTTTCACCAGACCAGGTTCCTCAAAGCCCCACCCAAACTGGCCTTGAACACTTCCAGAAATGGGGCATCCACAACTTCTCTGTACAACCCGTTCCAGTGTCTTACCACCCTCACAGTAAAGAATTTATTCCTAATATTTATTCTAAATCCATGCTCTTTCTGTTTAAAAACACTGCCCCTTATCCTGTCAGTATAGACCTTGATAAAAAGTCTCTCTCCGTCTTTCTTACAAGATGTCTTTATATAGTGGAAGGCCACAATAAGGTCGCAATCATTTGAGAGAGAAAACTCTGAATATAAGCACAGCAGTTAGGAAAAGTGGTCTTAGAAATAAGTAATCCTAACTCAGTACCAGTCTCCCATGCAGCCACACATATAGTACATACAGTTTTTAACTTCAATATCCTGTTCTTTTTAAATAACTCTTGGCTTACCTCAAAATCCTACCTAAGTTTGAAGACACCAGGACCAGTCTCAGAGAAGAGCATACTTACCCTGCCACTCTATTAGCAAATTCAATTATATCATCTTTGGTTCTAGGTCCTCTGTAGTTGTATGCCAAGTCACCTTTCAAGCTAGATAAATAGGAAAGACAAAAAAAGAACAGAATAGCAATCATCTAAACTACATTCGCACATGTAAAATTTCTCAACTTTCACATATTTACTACAGTCATCTTTTAGCAAGTGATAAGCAAAAGAAGCGGTCAGCAAAATATAAAACTCAATAATGCAATAAAATGCAATTATGGAATAGAAGCTTCTTTACACAGCACCTGATTTACTGACTTATTGAAATACCCAACATTCTTTTACAATTATTTTTTCTAGTGCACAGCAGTCATTTACTTTGTCAGCACACAGATCACTTAGAACACTTGTTTATGAACATATTAAAAAGCCCCCCAAAACAACAAAACACCCCACACTCAAACCAAACCCGAGACACTCAACATTTAAACTACTCAGGGATTACTGCTTGTAAAAGGAAAGCATATAAACTTCTTTAATGCTTTTTTACAATTGAAATGTATCAAATAATCTGCAAAACCTTCCAAATTTATGTATTAAGCTTCAGTGAAGTGCTGGTCAGCTCATGGTACACTGCTGACAGGGGATGTAGCAGGCTTGCATTATCAAATATTCAAGTAAGTTTCACTAATTCTAATAGGCTTTCTTTGAATCCACATAGGTTTAGGAAATTCAGAGGAAAAAAGGTAAACCAAATTTTCAATGCCTCTATTTGCCAATAAAATTTTTCATCCTTAAATATTATCAAGCTGAACATCTCTGCTGCCTTTTTTGAGAAAACTAACTTGACTAAATTTATTATCATCTATTATGAATACTGTTTGCTTAAACAATAACCTGCTAAAAACCCCAGTATGTCCACAGTAAAAAGTACTCAGAATTATTGAGTCTTTATTTAACTTTGACATTTTTATTTGACATTGTACTGGACTATACATTACATGGGTTTGAGATTTTTAAATGGACAGGGCTATTTTTAATTTTTTGTCATGAAATCATTGATAGAAATTCAATAGGAAGAATCAACTTACAGCTTAATTGTTGGATAGCCTCGCACTCCAAATTCAGATGCAATACCTGGAAGAAATGCATTAATGCCAAAGTGAACTAAGACTCTTTTTCTCTCCTACCTTAATCTTTAAACATGGTTTACTATTCAAGCCACATAAACAAATGAAAAAAATACCACTTAGCTCAATATGAATTATTCTACTTGCTTTCACGGAAAAGCTTGCTCTTATTAAGCTACATCACTAAATTTTGGACTTCTTTCAGAGGTGCTGCAGGGTCCCAGGACAGGCTCCCAATTCATGTGCTACAACTCAAATGTCATGAGAATCTTCCAGATAGACATGCTTGGTCTGCTTTCACTAAAATGTGGCATGCACTGAATATGCACATACAACTGACTGAAAATATAAGAGGCAAGAATTAAGCATCAAGGATGTAGAGCTGTAAATACTATGCTTGAAAGAAACATAGAAGACAATTATCTACTCATGTGCAACAGTGAAGTGGCTAACAAGAAGTGCAGTATCATACTTCAGTTGTTACAAAAAAGTTTTTAAATCATATTCCACACACGTAAATGTCTACTGTCATGAACCTTACCAGAAGGAGGCACTTTCTAAGTAGATACTTATCTGCTGCTTATTAAAGTGGTGAAAAGTAAGACAACTGCAGAACTTTTTCCCCCACCTCAGATTTGTTTAAAACCTTCTATCTTGCTCCCATCAATGGGAGGAGTACAATTTGCAACCACTCTTCCACTTGTGAGCATAGTAACTGCCACCTGAAACTACACTTTCCAGCAAATTCAGAGTTTCCCAAAAGTTAAACTACATAGTCTCGAAAAAGGATTAAGTCTAAACTTCTGGCAATACTTGTGCAATTCCCAGTTGAATAACAATCCCTGCACTCAAAAAGCACCAAGAGTCAACACTTGCTACAAAACCATTCTGAAGCTACCAGCCACTGCCAGAGCAAGCAGATGTTGGAGGTCTTGAGTGCAAAGCTCTCAGTAAGAGTTTAGAAATTGTGATCCTAAGGTTGTTCACCTGGATCAGTACCTTAATGCACAGCACTACAAATAAAACTAGCAGCTCACCTGCAGGCATCTAATCAAAGACTACTGCTCTAATAAATATGCATACGAGGATTAATTTGACTCTGATCCTTTTCTCTCACAGCTCTACTACATGGAACTACAATGCATTAAAATGTGTATTAGAACAACCACAAGAGCTGTCAACAGATGGTTAATCCTCTCAACTTCATGGAAGTGACGTATTTACATCACCACCTCCACTTCTTGACATGAAGAAAACAGCAGCAATTGTGCCAGTCCCAGGTGTGATGTATTTCTACTTTGCTCACACACAGCAGACTCCTGAGCTAAATCCCCCTGAAAATTCAACTAATACCACAGCAGGTGACTGTTCTGTTGATGTAAGTGCCACCGAGCTACCAGAGGCAACATTTACTGGATGATTTATATGTTCACCTGTGATCTCAGCTCCCTGACAATAAGCTTCCCAAAGTTCAGATCTTGCACACTACTTCATATTCCTATCATGAACACAAACTATGAGGAGCAAACCACTCACGTTCCTTCCTAGTGACACGTACACATTACAGCTGCATTTCCTTCTGATATTTTCAAGACTGAATTTATTTGATTTCAGAGAATCTTTAGATTGCAAAGATATTAAGCACAGTTGACTTGAGCTTTTCGTATCCAGATGTGAAATTTCCACTTTCAAAATGGAAGTATAAAACTACTTCAAAAGATTTATCAGACACTATAAAACTGGTTGCAAATCTGAGAAGAAAAACTTTTCCAAGACACAAAGGAACCCTTGCAGCTTTTAGTAATTTTTATATAAGTAAAAATCAATTATATAACAAAAACATAGTACCAATTCTGTTCTAGGTATGAAATACAAGATTTTAGCAACAGGATGACAGATGCAAATATTTCAGGGTAAGAGTTCATAGAATTTATATGATTTAGAATTTTATATACATGACTGGAAAGTTTGAGAACCATGAAACCTATTATTAGTTCTGAGGTTACCTGGTTGCATGATCTTGAGACTTCTAATTCTCCAGACTTACTTTTCTATAGAAAATAAGTATCTTTAAGATGAAACATGAAGTCATACTACTTTGGTTTTATAGATAAAGATACATACAATAAATTGGTCCTTGAAACAAAATCATTTTAATCTCAAAAGACCAAACTCTCCTATATCTAAGTGCAGGAAAAACTGGAATACCACTGAAAACAATATTCTGCATAACATTTTAGGCAAATGCAACAAACTTGAATAATCAGATTTAATGGATATTAACTAAAAACACTACAAGTATTTACAAAATTTTATTCCATATAGATCTCACTTGGGCCCATTCCTCCCTATACTTTCCCTTTTAAATATCCTCCTGGTTCAACACAGATTTAAGTGAATTGACAATAAGCAAGCACACAAACACAAAGAAAGTAGTTAAGCATTCAACAATACTCTCACAAACTACTGCTCTAAACACCAAAGGTTTAGGGTTTTCTCTGAAAAGGTCGATACATATTAAAGGCATCAGCAAAAAAAAAAGCATTGAAAGAGCTGAATTTGGTTCTTTGAGAAGACATTTACAGAGAAACATGGGAAGAAATCAGCTGAACAGTGAATACTGATGTAATGAATTCAGTGATTTCAGCAGGCTTTGTGTAACAGCTTCAGTACAGATTACCTGAAATGAGTAAGAGCCAAGAACACAGGCACTCCTGCAGCAGTAATACAAGGAGCCTAAAACTGGATGCTCTCAAGAGACACACCACATAAAAATGCTTATGTAACAGTACTCTAAAGAGGCGTACCAAAAGCAGATCTTTGAAAAGCTTTTACCTTCCATTTGTCAGGAAGAATTCCCTACTCAAGCAGAAACAAATGTGATAAAAAACACATACTACATCATGTTGTCACCTTTAGAAAGAAAAATAGTAAGGAAATTTTTCTACAATGACTGTTTGCATATTGTGCTATGACACAGAAGAAAACTTCAAGAAAAAAATAAAGTTTCAAAACAGAAGTTGTGATGAAATTACCCCAAAACAAACCATACTTACTAGAAAAGGAAGTTGCATCCATCTTCCCAACTTTTACTGGAGAACCCATGTTTCTCATTTCTATGCCCACTTCATTCCACACAGGCTCTAGTTTCTTGCAGTGGCCACACCAAGGTGCATAAAACTGAGAAGCAAATACATTTCATTAAAAAAAAATAATTAGTAGAAATTGATTCTACAATTAACCCTCAAATCATTAGCAAGACTTATTTTCAAGACACAGCACTCCTCACATCTTAAAAAAATTGCAAGTTAGTTACAAGGTTAGCATGACAAGCAGCATTCATGATTTAATCCTACTCTTAATATGAAAGCACAAGTTTGAAAATAATACATTACATTGCTATTATATGATTTCTTATTTAGGAATAGACTGTGCTGTTAACGTTTTTTTGGAAGTTAAAAGATCACATAAACAATTTATCCAGGATTATGAATTTGCCAACAGGCAGAAGATATCAGTGTTTTGGTATAACAAGTTTACAGTTTGAAAAAGCTGAATTTTTGTTTTGCTATACGCTGCTGATAACGCTGAATTAGCACATATAGCTGTTCCCACTCAAAAATCACAAATCTGGGTAACACAATTTTGAGAATTACAGTACATATTTGGGTGAGAAAATGAATGTTACCACATTCACAAACAAGCTCAATCTTTTTAGTAACTCTTTGTCCCTGAAATAACGGGCACTGAATCTTTCCAGATAATTTAGAAAAGTAAAAGAGGGCTCTCATATATTTGATCTTTCAGTGCTAACAGAAGTCTAGAACACAAATCAGCGGATATAATTAGCGAAAGGAACAATAAAAATTCTCAACAGAGGTTATCACCTTCTGAGTGTGTTTGGTAATCCGCTTTCCTCGTTTAAGGACTGCAAAATAGAGATTGAAGCCTATTCAGCAGTCTATTCAGCCTATTCCCAGTTCACCCTGAACAACAGACAGAATGCTTATCTATCCTGTCAGAATTACTGCCATGAAGTTTTTCTCCATCATGTACAAACAACTTTCCAAACAATGAAGCAGCCTGACTACAGCGTTTAGCACCATGCATTCTGTCTGTTGATTTCCACCAGCAGATCTTCCCATTTTTCTTATATACTCACATCTACAAGCCAAATATCATCTTTACGGTTTTCTTTAAACCTAGAAAGTGGAAAAAATGAAATCAACAAATTACATATCTGAAAATAAACCAGTGAAGTGCATGTGTGAAACAGGCAAAGTCTACAATAAGGTTAGTGTAAAATTTTAGATACAAGATTTCTGTTTTGTTTCTTTCTTTGAGGGTGGGGAAATGAAGGAGATGGTTATTTTTTAGTATTAAGATTGCCCCTGTACATGATACTACACACACAGCTGTGCCAATTAGGTTTCTATAACTATTTCCTAAGACAAAAAAAACCAACAAAACAAAAAAACAGCAAGAAATAAGAATACACACCAAAACACATAGAAGATATTTGATTAGCATGTAGAATCCAAGGGGAAGAAGCATTTTGCAGTTGTCTTAGTTATATTAAATACATTTGTTGTTGTATTTTTATATACAAACTAATACAGACTCTTAGAGCATTGGTTTAAACTGTTAATCTTAGTTTTACTAAACGCAAACTAAATAAATTATCTTTACATTAACATGTGAAGCAATCTTAGCTCAATCTCCTTTAACTTTCTACTATAGGTGTGTCAGTTTATAGTTTCACTGAAGCTGCACACAACCAAGAAACCGACTTTATGGAATAAAAATGATCAAGTTATTGAGAAAACCCAGAGATACACAGGTACTACTGAATTTTCTCGGTGCTAGACAAATGGCATTTAAATTAACTGACTGGTTTTATTAACTGCAAATCTGTCACTAAATTCAAAAACCTCTAATACAAAACTAAGCTTGATAAATCAAAGTTCTTAGGTACCTCCCAAAATGCTGCTTACACATTTCCCTGTTGTCACTACAAGATAATATGAATTACTGCATTAGTTAACTAGTCCTATATAGAGAATGAAATTAGCTAGAATTTTAACCTAAACTTTATTTTTGTAAAAGACAGGCTTCATAAAAGTGACTAGGACTGGGACTAAAGTCACACACTGTAACATACTCGATAAAACACTCTTACTGCACCACTCTTATTGCAAAAGGAGATGAATATTTACATATAATTATGCAGTAAGTGTAGAACTACACTCTAAGACCCAATTAACAGAAGTTATAGCCCAACTCGTCAGTTCCCAATAAGCAGCATGCCTATAAATGGCTCATAGGCAGTAGGCAGAATTTATTATATTTCACTTAAAGTTGAATCTGTAATAGTCCATAATGGTCTTGAAGAAATATTATTGCTGACATTGGCTTACTGTTTGAAAGAAATAATTCAGAAATCATGAATACAATCTAATTACAGTGTTGAGTATTTGAAACTTAGAATTGCAACATTTCACTGGTAAATTCCAGCCTATTTTATTGATAGCATATCAAGGCTGCAATGCCTGTACAGCAGCAGGAAAGGTATTTGCAGAGACTAATATGGAACTGCTAAAGGAAAGCAGCATTTTTAAGTCACAAAATTTCTTAGTTGACAACCTCACTAAAAATTTACTTCACCACCCTAAGCACTGTAGAGCTAATGAAAGAACCAGTGAGAGTCCAGCATCTCTTGAGAACTCTAACAGAGCTACAGCTAACTTCCAATTACAGTGCCAAATAATTGGTTATGATGCAAGAGGTAGAAAGCAGTTACTGAATCATAAGATTCTGGGCCATGCTTCAACTTAGAATATCACTTTTTCTTTGTATAAAAAGAATTTACAATTAAATGTGCTCCTTCCTCTGCCACAGTACAACTGTTACAGCAAATGGCAAAAAGCATTGAAGTACTGAGAAAGGTAGACTGCAACCTTGCCAACAGACAGAAAGAGGGAAAGAATAAAACACCTGGAGGCTGAGCTTTCCAACAGAGTTTAATAACTTTTACCTAAGATGGTATAAAAAAATAGTTTTTATAACATAAATTTCAACGTACTTCTCATTTACAAGCACCTATTTAATCAACTTCCACAGAAAGTAAAATCTGAACTGTAACAAAACCCCAACTATCGAAACTCACTCTAGTTTTGCTAACATCAGTGATTAAATTACTAGACAATATTAGGAAACTTCAACGCACTGCTGAAGAAAAACAGAAATCTCTCTACAAATGAGCAGTCAAGCATTTTCTGAAGGTGCTGTTTTTAGGCCCTACAAATACGTTTTCCAAGCACGAAATTTCAGTGTCTCTTTTTAATTGTCCTGTGCAATCCTCTGTCAGCTGACAGAGACACAATCACACTGGTGGAAAGATGACGTAAGTGTTGCACATCCTTGAATCAAAATTATTTGTCCCATACATCTTCCCAACTACATGACCAAATGTTCTCTCAGCCTCCACTTAAACCAAGCACCCCACTTAATCACAAACAGCTAAATGAAACCAGCATAAAGCGAAACTGAACACCAGGGCCACAATTCCAAGGGCCTTAAAACAACGCAGCTGCTGCATCTATTCCTTGCTGTTTCCCTTCTCCCTCTCCTTGCACTGTTTCTGATCATGGTTTGAGCCACCAATGCATGCCCACAGACAGAAAAATACTTCCTTTTTCAGTTAGGTTACTTATCTGCTTCATTATCACACTAGAACGAGTCCACACCCATCACAAGATGAGTACTGACCTGAGGCAGCAGATCTGCTATCAGAGCAGCACAAGCCAAGAGGAACCACAGCTCATTTTGTGCATCCCTCCCACTGCCCAGTTAACCTCTGTTAACTCTGCTCTGCTACTTGTTTTCCCGTATCCTGTAAGCTTAGGAAAGGGACCTGAGCCTTGTACTAGTCTGCATTGTTTACAACTACTAAAATTCAAATAGAACAAAAAGCTTTCAGCAACAGCAGAACACCCATAATGTTTAGGCATCTATAAAATGGAAAGCTTAAAACTTCAGCAGTCACTGCTCCCTGGTTTGGAGCAAAATTAAATTAAAATTTAAGCTGTTTAAATTAAATTTTAATTTCAATTAAATTTAAATTGTTTTCCTGACTTCCCTCACCACTTGCCAATTAGCTAAAAAAAATTCCAAAAACCTCCCCACAAAACGTGCCCTGAACAATTCATCAATTCTTACTCTTAATTGGAAATACAAGCATCTGGAGAGTTTTGTAATTGAAAAATTTGAGTGTTCTAAAAAAAGATTTTCTTTTATCAGTTATTTTAAAAAGTTATGCGACAACAGAACCATGATTCTTCACTCCAAAGCAGCAAATACATTTACATACACACGTGTGGAAACATGATAAGGGAACGTGATGCAGGAGCACAGATCAGCTAAGTGAATGCATCTTCAGTCCTTGAAAATATGAGTATGTTTTAAAAACAAGCTTTGAAAATGAAGTCCAAACAGTTCCCATGCTTCAGTTGTTCTTTCACAACACCAGAGACGTTGCTGTGTCTCTCTTGAGAACTCCTTCCATATGTTCCCATCCCCTCACCCATAAATCCACTAGGCCTCATCTGATCTTATGATTAACAAGCAATATTGTAAAAATGTGAGAGGTTTCCCAACAGTTTAGCTCTTTGATGTAAGTTATCGAGGATTGAACCCTCATGAACACATCACCTTTAACTGGCTGAAATTTATCCTAAAGTAGTCATCTAATGCCACCTTCTCCTTCCCTACCAGCTATTGTTCTCCATACCTTCTTTTTCAATTCCAATAATCGTGCTGCTTTGTAGCACTTGGTATCAACCTGCTAATCTGACCCAAAAAAAAAAAAACAACCCACAACAAACATTTGGGGGAATTTTCTTGGGAAACTATAGCAACTATGTAGCTATCAAACTGCAACAGCAAAGCAGTACACCAACAGCGACATTACACAACCAAGTTCATGGCAGGACTACCCATTTCAATTTCTGCACAGTCTCAGGACTAATTCTGTTGTAAAGGCCCTTTTTTACACTGCAGTATTACCGGCACTTCAAGCAGCCATGAACTAGTCCTGCAGGCCTCTCTCTCTCTTCTGTTTCTGGCCATGCCTGAACGCACTTAGACTCATACTCCCAACCCCTCATGGCAGCCATGCCGCAAACTCTAATGAAGAACTTGGTTAAATGCTATCAGCTTTTATTTGGGGCAGGCACCAACACACCAATATATTTACCCAACCAAAAAGAAAGACAAGCAAGGAACATTCCTGGAACATTTCAAGAACATTTCTGGCAACACCACCACAGTAACAGCTTTAAAAAAACCTGAAAAATTAAATTGTTCCTCAGCTTCATTAACTGAACCTCCTTAATAGGTGAGAGAGACCTCATGGGAATCTACAGCTTCCTCAAGAGAGGAAGCAGAGGGGCAGTAACTGATCTCTCCTCTCTGGTGGCCAGTGACATGACCCAAGGGAACAGCATGAAGCCGTGTTGGTGAGGTTTAGGTTGGATACCAGGAAAATGTTTTTCACCCAGAGGGTGGCTGGGCACTAGAACAGGCTCCCCAGGGAAGCAGTCAGCGCACCAGCCTGACAGACCTCAAGAAGCGTTTGGACAACACTCTCAGGCACATGGTGTGGCTNCCGACCTCTCCCGGGGCGCAGGCGCGGAGCCGCGCGCGGCGGGGCGGGCCGGGCTGTGGCGCGGGGCTGTTCGCGCCGCTGCAGGGCGCTCAGGGAGGCGGGAGGGAGCCGGTGCGGCACCGCGGATAGACTCTGTCAGCTCCCCAGCGGGGAGACTCTCGTTCGGTTCAATCAATGTTCTGCTTCTTTGGACGAATAAGCCTCGTCCTCCCTCCAGCAGGAACACGTGTGCCACCTGTCGTGTTGCCAGCTGTCTGCTGTGGGTAGAGCTCATCCCCTGCCTTGCTGCTGTGTCAGCACCCCTCCTTCAGCATGGGCGCGAAACTTGTTCACTTTAATGTCCGCGTGATTCTCTTTAGAGTCCTTCGTTCGTTCAAACCTGTTACAGTCTTTCCTGTCTTCAGCTACGGTGTTTTCTGTCAGTTCAGATCTGCAGGCCCTAGTCGGGCAAGTAATCCTGCTTGTTTAAAAACCTCAGTTAAAGCAGGTCTGGGATGGTTCAGCCTGGAAAAGACAAGGCTCAGGGGACCCTTACTAATGTGTGTAAATACCTGAAAGGGGTTGCAAATAGACCAAAGTTGGGCTCTTGCCAGCGGTGCCCAGTGACAGGACAAAAGGAAACAGCCAGAAGTGAAACACAGGAGGTTCTCTCAGAACGTGAGGAAACACTTCTTCACTGCGAGGGTGACGGAGCACTGCCCACCAGTCTCCCACCGCAGAGATACTCATAAGCCGCCTGGACACGGTCCTGAACAACCATCTCTAAATGGTCCTGCCTGAGCGGAGGGTTTGGACCAAATGACCTCCAGAGCTCCCTCCCAGCCTCAACACTGTGATTCTGTGATCTATTCGTTTTCAATTCTGACTCCCACAGTGCAATTTCTTACCCTTTCTCTCTATACTAGAATTACTTTTCACAGCTGTACACACAAATGTTTGAGATCTTTGATGGAAAACGATAGATTCTTTCCAGGGACCATGCAGTCCCTTTGAATTAAGTGTTTAAGCCTTTTCTTCTAATGATAGGATGTATTATCTTTTCTAATAGCGTCTACAAGCAGCAAACATTGAAGTTGCCTCATTTTGGGGCTTCTCTCTCTGTTTGTGTGCACATGTGCTTGTACTTACATGGATGTAGATACGTGTTCTCCTCTAGGCCATACCTGGTCTAGTGAAGGTGTACTGTTCACTTAATGCTTTGTGGGTATAGCCTGTTGGATTCATCAAATAATCCCCAGAGCTGTCCAGCCCTTTGGAAAAGCCAGCTTACATATCATAGGTTCACTGGCTGAGAAGTAGATCAAGGCCTGAGAGTATATGCAATAACTTACATTAGAATTCTAAAATATCTGACCCTAACCTATGGTAGATGTATTTTTTCTTCCTCACATTTTACTGAAGGATTATGCAATATTAAGACTATTTCACATATTTTTCCCCCTCACCCCTCAACCTCCAATGATGGGAGAACTAACAAGTTCCTGACATATGTATTGGATGAACGGTGACATTTATTCACTGATGCAGAGAATTTCTGTTCCACAGCATTTCACCTTCTGTACACCACAGTTAGCTAAGTGGTGTCTGTATGCCTGACCAAATGAGAGATGGCATCTTTTTGATCCTAATCTAACTGCTGTCTAGACTGAGACAATGGAAACAATTTAGTCCATCAATCCGTTAGTAGAAAATCCATACAGCAGAAAATAGGCATAGCCAAGTAACTGTTAAATTAGTATAATCCTGTTCTCTTGCTCAGACGGTTCATGACTGGCTTTAAATAACTTTTAAAGGGAAATAAACATTTTAGATAGCTTTGTATAGATTTGAATGAAGCTCTTTGTATACCCTCTGGGTCCTATTTGGCAGCTTTGAATTTTATTCTCTTTGCAGGTAATGGAATATGATTTTTCTAACTTTTGCATTTAGTGAGCCAAAGTTGTCTCCTGCAAAAACCATCCTGTACGCTATTCTTGATCTATTTTATCTTGAAATTGAAGGAGTTGCTGTATATTTACTTCTTTGTAACTAAGTTTATGTACACTCACATAGACAATTCTATGCTATATTTATTTATACAGTTTTTGCTGAAGCTTTACTGCATAAAACCCATATAAAAGATAGTTCTTGCACTGCAGCCAGGCAAAAGTATCATGGGAAAAGCATGTAACATGCAAACCAAATAAGGTGGATAATGATAGATGACATCCAGAGAAATGTCAAGGGGATTTTGTGTTTTTATTATTCCTCCTACGGACATTTTGTTTGAAAAAAATACAGGATTAATGTATTACTATTAATAGTAATTCAGTGGAGAATTTAGTGTAGAAAAGGGATGATTTGGTATATGAACTGAACAGGAGAGATGAAAAGGAAAAAACACAGTAAAGGGTAAGAAGCAAAAAGCACAGAGAATACTACTGAAATCTTGGGAGATACTGCAAGAANGGGGATACTCTGTGATAATTCAGGCCACGATCTTTCTGTCTTTCCTGCTATAAAAAAGCCACAATCTTTTCCTGTGTAGCTTTCTTGACAAGCACATTACGCACAAAGTCTGGGGTCATGTTCCCCACAAGAAGACAAACAATATCTTGGCAATTAGGCAAGACACCCCCATACTTACGACTCATCTAGATCTTCCACAAAACCCGCACCTGAAGCCACCACATGCGCAACCACTGCGAGGCAAAGGAAAAGCGTTCCGTGAGTGATGCCCGAACCAACCCGGGGTGCTCACTCCCATCAGCTGACAGACTCCCTTCCCTCCTGGCCCCTCACGTCCCCAGCGCACCCCCACAGCCCTAGCCGCTCCAGCGCTGCCCGCTTCCCAATCCCACCGCTTTCCGCGCACTGTGCCCTGCAGCCCGGCCCNATGACCTCCAGAGCTCCCTCCCAGCCTCAACACTGTGATTCTGTGATCTATTCGTTTTCAATTCTGACTCCCACAGTGCAATTTCTTACCCTTTCTCTCTATACTAGAATTACTTTTCACAGCTGTACACACAAATGTTTGAGATCTTTGATGGAAAACGATAGATTCTTTCCAGGGACCATGCAGTCCCTTTGAATTAAGTGTTTAAGCCTTTTCTTCTAATGATAGGATGTATTATCTTTTCTAATAGCGTCTACAAGCAGCAAACATTGAAGTTGCCTCATTTTGGGGCTTCTCTCTCTGTTTGTGTGCACATGTGCTTGTACTTACATGGATGTAGATACGTGTTCTCCTCTAGGCCATACCTGGTCTAGTGAAGGTGTACTGTTCACTTAATGCTTTGTGGGTATAGCCTGTTGGATTCATCAAATAATCCCCAGAGCTGTCCAGCCCTTTGGAAAAGCCAGCTTACATATCATAGGTTCACTGGCTGAGAAGTAGATCAAGGCCTGAGAGTATATGCAATAACTTACATTAGAATTCTAAAATATCTGACCCTAACCTATGGTAGATGTATTTTTTCTTCCTCACATTTTACTGAAGGATTATGCAATATTAAGACTATTTCACATATTTTTCCCCCTCACCCCTCAACCTCCAATGATGGGAGAACTAACAAGTTCCTGACATATGTATTGGATGAACGGTGACATTTATTCACTGATGCAGAGAATTTCTGTTCCACAGCATTTCACCTTCTGTACACCACAGTTAGCTAAGTGGTGTCTGTATGCCTGACCAAATGAGAGATGGCATCTTTTTGATCCTAATCTAACTGCTGTCTAGACTGAGACAATGGAAACAATTTAGTCCATCAATCCGTTAGTAGAAAATCCATACAGCAGAAAATAGGCATAGCCAAGTAACTGTTAAATTAGTATAATCCTGTTCTCTTGCTCAGACGGTTCATGACTGGCTTTAAATAACTTTTAAAGGGAAATAAACATTTTAGATAGCTTTGTATAGATTTGAATGAAGCTCTTTGTATACCCTCTGGGTCCTATTTGGCAGCTTTGAATTTTATTCTCTTTGCAGGTAATGGAATATGATTTTTCTAACTTTTGCATTTAGTGAGCCAAAGTTGTCTCCTGCAAAAACCATCCTGTACGCTATTCTTGATCTATTTTATCTTGAAATTGAAGGAGTTGCTGTATATTTACTTCTTTGTAACTAAGTTTATGTACACTCACATAGACAATTCTATGCTATATTTATTTATACAGTTTTTGCTGAAGCTTTACTGCATAAAACCCATATAAAAGATAGTTCTTGCACTGCAGCCAGGCAAAAGTATCATGGGAAAAGCATGTAACATGCAAACCAAATAAGGTGGATAATGATAGATGACATCCAGAGAAATGTCAAGGGGATTTTGTGTTTTTATTATTCCTCCTACGGACATTTTGTTTGAAAAAAATACAGGATTAATGTATTACTATTAATAGTAATTCAGTGGAGAATTTAGTGTAGAAAAGGGATGATTTGGTATATGAACTGAACAGGAGAGATGAAAAGGAAAAAACACAGTAAAGGGTAAGAAGCAAAAAGCACAGAGAATACTACTGAAATCTTGGGAGATACTGCAAGAAAAAGTGTGAATTATAGGGAAATTAGCAATCAATGAAACATTGAAAATGGAACATACAAGGGCTCAAGAACTCCTTGCAATCCATATTGTGTAGGATGATTTAATGGTCCTGCTGTCCCATTTTTTTTGAACCTTATAGATGGGGAAGTTCAACAAAGATAAGAGCCAGGCTTTGCCTTGTACGGGGATTTGCTGCAGAGCAATGTTGCTGTTGCAGGATTTTCAGTCTGTGCAGGTTGTGCACTCTTATTGCCATGTGTGAAGGGCAGGAAAAAGGATTTATATGTAACTCTGTCTAAATTATACCATGTGAACTTAGTTTTACTGGAATGCGTGAACTTTTGCTTTAAGAGAAATAATCTCTTTCAAATAATTTCCTAAGTTTCACTAACATTGTAAATGGAATATTGAGGTTTATTTCAATACACATTTCCATAAATAAAATATTTAGAAAATTAAAATTCTTTGTACACGTCTTTGTTATTATACAGTGGATAACATGTCTGTGACACCATATTAAGGAGACTTTCCTGGGGGAAGGGCCCAGGAAAACCAAGGGCAATGCAATAAGAAGGATACTTAAAATGAGACATGAGGGAAGTATATTTTGACACTAGCTCTGTCCCTGTACTGACAGTGCTGAACTTGTGGCTTTTGAGCCTGGTATGACTCACCAGAATAATTACAGAATCACAGAATGGTTTGGGTTGGAAGGGACCTTCAACATCATCGAATTTCAACTCCCCTGCTCTGGGCAGGGACAGCTTTCACTAGACCGGGTTGCTCACAAGCCCCATGCAACCTGGCCTTGAACACTGACAGGGATGGGGCATCCACAAATTTCTCTGGGCAACCTGTTCCAGTGTTGACACGCTGGCCGGGGCTGGAAGCCTCAGGAGCTCCATCAGGCTCCCTGAGATTCGACCTTGTGCCCTGCCTGCAGACACGAAACAGTGCAATCGCTTGAGGCTGGCGACGTAGCCCTGCGGGCGCAGCGCAGGCCGGGCAGCTCTGCGCTCTTCTCCTCAGGGCAGAGGAGGTAGGTGGAAAAGAGCCCGATAATCCCAAAGACAAAGAGGCTGCGGAGAGGAGACTTCCAACACCAACGGGTTTATTCCGGGGAAAGAACCAGGGAAGTCTGAGGGAAACAGGGTCTGTGCACTGGTTTAAAAGGCAGAGAAAATAGGGGAGGAGTATAGGGAAGGAACCAATGGGATTACAGCGACTGGGAGGTGCCGTGGGGCATACGGCCAATAGCCTTAACTCAGGGGAGGAGACCCTTAACATGTACCAATAAGGAACCGTACAACTCGGAAGGTTCTAGAAGAAAGGGAGGGGGGTAACGAGAAAAGGTGTGGCGTTCATACCGTTGCTACATCAAAGGATCCGCCCAGAGAACTGCCCCCTGAGTCTGAGTCGTCCGTCCACCGGCGTAGGCGGGACGGACTTCCCAAGGGCGGTTCTTGAAGGGACCAGGACGATGCCCTCATAGAGGGCACCCCAACACAGTGTCTCACTACTGCCACAGTAAAAAATTTCTTCCCAATATCTAATCTAAACCTGCCCTCTTTCAGTTTAAAGCCACTCCACTTTGTCCTGTCACTACATGCCCTTGTAAAAAGTCTCTCTCCGGCTCTCTTGTAGGTCCCCTTCAGCTACTGGAAGGTGCTACAAAGTCCCACTGGAGCCTTCTCCAGGCTGAACAACGCCAACTCTCTCAGCCTGTTTCCACAGTAGAAGTGCTCCAGCCCTTTAACCATCTTTGTGAACCAAAGGTTATGTTGGCTTATAACCTGCTCCTGATGCCTTCCTTCATTCCTGAGAACCATAAAAGTAGCCAGTGTCTTAAGTCTGGTGAGTTATTCGTTAGTGTCAGTACTCTCCCAGCCACCATTCCTAGGGCAAGTCAGGAGTACTTCAGGACATGTGTGTACTTTTTGCAATGAATTAAGCCTGCTAGTCCTAAGACGCTGATCCAAGCATGTCTGCACACACCCATTTTTCATCTTGGTCATCTTGGACTCATTCATCTCTTCCTTTGCCCTGGAAAAAACATTCAGAGAATTTGTGCATCCCTTTTCTATGCTATCCCTCAAAATTAAAAGGGCAAAAGCTGAGGTGCTTGACTGTAGAGAACCTAAAATAACACAACTCTAACAATCCCACACATGACTGAGGACTAGTGCAAGTATTACATAAATTAATAATGTCTCCAGCCCTGTCATGCACAACAACCAGTAGGCTGAGCTTATTTACTAGCACTGAAAGAACCAAAGAGTCTCAATTCTAGCATTTTTTTGATGGTAAATAGCAGCAAGTCATACTGATGATAAAGAGATGAACACAGCAAAGAGTGTTAAGAGAACTCACAAAAATTACTAAAATTCATATTTCAAGTTTCCTTATTTTTGATCTCTTGAACTAGTTTTTGGGATCAGTTCACTGAAAGAGTCGGACTCAATGATCCTTCCGCATCCCTTCCAACTGAGATGATTCTGTGAGCTGTACCATGGCACCAATCCTCATGTCCCTCTATGTCTCTGTCCCTTTGGCCTCTGTATGGCTGCCATGTATGGGGTCCCGGTGGCCAGGGATGGAAGCTCTCCCTGTGGCTCACCGGGCTCACACCCTGCTTTTCCCATGGAAGCCCGGGAGCCTCTGACCAAGCCCTCCCCGTTGCACAGCCACAGTTCCCCCAAGGCCAGGTCACCTCACTGCCCCTTCCAATGTCCTTGTCCTCTAGCCAGGGCCTCAGCATTTCTGGAAGGGAAGGCATTAGCAGGCCCAAGCCTCCCTCCTGGCCCAGTGCTGTTTCCCTTGTTTCCCTTGCATTGCCAGGCAGTGTTCAGGAGTTTTTACAGTGTTCAGGAGTGAGGGCAAAAACAAGCCCTGTGGCAGAGGTGAGTAATGAAGCCTCTACCCTGGGCACACCTGTGCTGGCCCTGCCCATCCCTGTGGCTGGCCTGTCTCAGGCCTCCAGGAGCCTGGAATGGAACAGCCACAGCTTATCCTCTCCAATCTGTTGGCAAGGCAAGGCATGGCATTTTTTCCCCCTGCTCCTGCTGACTGACAGGGTTTTGCTGAAATGATATCCTGCTGTGACACAGGCAGAGGGGAGGGAGGAGCTTAAGGCACATATGGGCTATAGCACATATAACTGCTTTATTGTGGGCAACCCCAGGAGTGATCCTGACCTTCAGCCTTGTCTCTGAGTGTGACAGGACATTCACCATTAACCACTCAAGAGCCTATCAACAGATGGGGATGAGAAACAAAAGATGGAAAGGAAGGCATGGGCAGAAAGATAAGGTGAAGAACAAAGTGAATTGCTGACAATTTTGCTTTTCCCTCTCATTCCTCTTTGCCACCAGATTTTTTGTGCAAGCTGAGCGATTGTGAAAGTAAAGGAGGAGAAACACTCTGGCTTTGATCTCCCAGCCTACAGTATTTTAGGGAGGATGAGAGCTTTATTGAGGCCCAATGCAGGAGAGAAGGATGCACAGAGGTTAACCCTAGCTAGTGACATCTAACTAGGGACCAAAGGGGTTGTGAGTGTTCAGATTATGTACAAGTGTGTGTGTATGTGGGAGGGAGGAATGTAATGTGGGGCAAAATTATCTGTACATAATTCCTTCTCAAAGAAACTGTAGCTTGTCCCTTCAGTGTACCAGAACTTCTGTTACATCTCAGTTCCTGCATATCCTTTAATTTAAGTAGGAGCCTAATACCCTGCTTCTAGCATTGCTGCTTCTTACATCCTGAAGCACTGAATTTTGTCTTTTGGTGCAACTCAAAGCTCAGTCCAAATTGTCACATATCAGACAAGGAGACACATCAGGGACTTGTATGAGGATTTTAAAAGTCATTTTGTTAGAACCGTTGGAAACTTGGTGCAATGGCCCCTCTCTCGTCGCTCACAGTGGTTGGTACCTGTCCCATTGTAATCACTCATGACCCTATGCCTTTGCCAAAAAATTACTTCAAGAAGAAGGGAGAGGAAAGAAATGTCAGGGTTTTCTCTAGTGAATTCCTGTGTCTCCGTCGTTCAGGTAAGGAGACTGCAAACTAGAAGGTTGTGTTCTTTACCTGCTTACAGCTTGGAGAGGAGAGAGGTTTCAATCTCTGTCTTTTTCACATTGATTTGGGAAGTTGCTAATCAGTTAGGAAATAGTTCAATGACACAGCATGTCACAGACACTGAGCAGATGTTAGATTTCACCTTGTTTGGGTTTTTTTGTTGCCTGCATAACTGTTTTCTTTAGATGCCTGGGTAAAAATTCCTATTTCAGTAGGTTCTGGACCAAGTCCTATCATATCAAGAACTTGCTATTAATACACTTTTTATTTATCTGTTTCAGATGCTGACATACAAATACAATATACTGCACGGATTTTGAAAAGAGGTGGCCTTCAGCTTGTGATAAATTGTGATAAATGTTTGGAAACAATGCATAGATAGCTTCAAAGGGAAAATGAAGAATGGGAAAAGGCAAGCACTTCTCCATAATCTGTACAGCCCAAGAGAGGAAGCTATGACCACTTGCAGCACCAGAACAAAAAACACCATGCAGACATGATTGTGGGCCTGCAAGGGATCAGCCAAAGTATGCACAGGCCTCAGAAAAATATGTTTTTGTAGTGTTTCATATGAGCAGCTACACCTTGCCGGCGTGCTGCAGAGCACAGCACAGAGACTGGAATGCATCAGCTGTGTCAGATATGAGCTCTGTGGATGCAAGGTGCCCTGCAAAGCTCATCAATGTGTCAGCACATGCTCCTGTACCTCTGCCGTTAGGATTTTTCCATCACCCTGAGTATCTGAGCCCCACGTTTCTGCTACAAGCTGACAGCGTCCCTGTTCCTGCAATTTGTGGCTCTTGCCAGCACGTGGCTGAGTGGACTGCCGGCACTGCCCAAACTGAAATGGACTGACTTCCTAAAATGTCTCTACAGCTGCTGCCAAGTCCGTGCTTCAACACCATCAGGGTTGTATTCCATAAGGAGGGAAGGTTCTCCGGATTTCTTACAGCACAGTAGTGGCATTTCTTTACACACACCCACAAAATGATTGCATCTGGATCAGACTGTGTCTGGGTGATAGAAGGTGCAAGGAAAAGGGTACTGAAGGGCCACTTCTGCAAGCAACTGAGTGATAGAAGAACTCGTGCTCGTGTCAAAAAGATTAATTATCAAAAATCAAAATCTCATGCACAGAAATGGCACCTTTCCTGTGATTAAACAGGAACAGTTGGTGACATATTGAATAAGGACTCCTAAATGCATAAATGCATTAATACAGCTAGGCACGCAACTGTGAGAGACTAGAGGAGATTGCTGGCTTGAAACATTTGGCATGCCTGTGTGTGAGGGGAAGGGGCAGGTCGGGCCTTGTTTTGGTGAGGCAATGCCCTGCCCCACGCACCCCACATCCCTGGGCCTGTATCCCAGCCTAGCAGTGGCCACCAATCCCTGGCACACCAGAGGCAATGCTCCACCCCTGCCTCTGGAGCCCCCATCTAGGTCCAGAGGGGCCAATACAAGGGAATAGGAGGAAAGAAAGCAAGATGAGAGCTTGAACAAAAAAAAGAGGCACAGAGGAAGATGTAAGAGTGTTCTGATATGGACAAAGTTTTCAAGCTAGATTTGGTGGTTAGTGATAACGCAGTTCACATCAAGAACTTACAATAGAGAGGGAGGAAGAGAAGTCATGAAAAGCCAAGAAGCTGAGATTCTGTCTAATGAAGAAGGCAAATCAAGGAAACTACACTCCTTCTAATATTGCCTCCAGTAGTATCCCTCAATGATGGGATTATTTTTGGTTATTTTTTGTATATACATTTTCTTGTATATTTTTACTTCATTGTTTATTATTTACTAAATGTATTAGCTGTTATATGTAGTGGGTAAACATCAAAATTAAGTTTACAAAATGCTATTTCTGAACACTTACACAAAGATTTTATACAAAAAGTTTTCCAGCTATGCATGAGCTTTTTGCTGTTATGTGAAATCTGAGCAAGTATAGGAAAATATATATTTCAATTTTAGTAATAGTCCAAGAATTTATTAATTTCTAAATTAAAAGCTATTTTGAAAATATAGAAAAAACATATTTTTTCTCTTTAATTACAAAGAGGTCCTCTGTACTTTGAGAATATTCACCTCCTTTGTATTTACCTTTTATCAAAAAGTTAAGATTACAATGCTCACAATTAAGAACTGCTATCAAAGATGTGTTAAGCAGAACAATAATATAAATAAATATTACTCAAATGGCTTTTCACGTGTATCAGACTGCAGCAATGAAGGGGAAGGATATGTACTTCAATTTGAAAGTGGTAAATACACATTTGTGAACAAATAACATCTTGTGCTGTTATATTTTTATGCGCTTGTATAACTACATGCCAGCTACAGAAGTGTTAATGTGTAATACCAGTACTATCACAAACAAGGTTATCAGTAATTGCATCAATCAGTATTGAATATTTTAATAGACAATGTGCAAATTTATGCTACTGTAAGTGTTTGTGTCAGGGCTGTATATCTCTCTTTCAGTACAAGAATAAGCTGTATTGATATGTAGTATCTTCCCATAATGACTTTATCTATGATGGTGGGTTTGTACCACTTTAACTGCGTTAGTACCTAAGTCTGTGCCATAAAATGAACTAACCAGTAACATGTTTGTCACGAATCATAATTTAATTCAAAGTAGTGATAAACTCGCAGTGAGATAAATTCATGTCTAATTAGAAGAACAGATAATTGCGCATGATCTGGTGCACCTTGGGGATTTTCTCTGTGCTTTGCATAAGATTCCTTTCAGTTCAGGCACAACATAAAGTACAATCTGAATTAAAAGCAAAATTTTGGAGACATTAATACTGCTGACACTGGCAGTAGGATTTGCCTGGTCTTGCATTAACACTTTACCTTTCCCTATAACCATAGTTTTTTAGACAGTTTGAGCTGATCACTAGAGGTTTTTTTAGTTTGGGGTTTTTTTGTGGTTTTTTTTTTTTCACTTGGTTTTGTCTGTGTGTAGATGTTGAAGATTGACTTTTTTTTTTCCTTTTTTTTAACATTTTTTAATGTATCCTTATATACATTTCTTTTATTACAGAGACACCTGGTGGTCTTTGGGTGTATTTACAAAAATACTGGTTTTTTATGGCTGGATTTGTTTTAAAGTTTGCTTTATCATTTGTAATATATTACTTATTTAGAATCTCTTATATTATGGCACTGTATAATTTGAAAATCAGACTGAGAACACTTACACATTATCCAGCATGCACTAGATACTGATTCTCATGGCTGATCATGGGTATTTTTCTTGACTCTTTCCTATGAGAGCTATATGGAAGAGAGATTTGAGCGTATTATAGACTAAGTGGTGTAAAAATATATTTCTTCCAAAATTTAATTTTAAGAATAATAGGTATTGTTGTTTCATGTTTTCAGCATTGTTTATGCGTTTTCTTTCTGATTTGTCTGTTCTAAGATTTTGAAATGACCAAAAGGTTATGTCAGAACAAGTTTAATGTCCAGATCAGCATGTTAGTACATAAAGGAAATGCTTTCTACACTAGAAACACTGGCAAGAACAGGACTATGCTACTATAGAAAAGTTTTAATAATACTTCATGCATACAGCATTTTTTAAACAACAGGCAATTACAGGTAATTACACAGTATAACAGATAATTACACGGGGTGCTGATGTTAGATCTCTTCTCACACCACTCCCAGACTGTCAGGCAGACAGTGTCGATCAGATCCCGGAGCAATGCCTCTGGTGTTGCAGCAGCTTCTCCCAGTTTCCATGACTGTAGCTGCCCTGCCACGGCAGCCCTGACACCCACCCACAGCAGGGCCTTGCTTGCACAGCTCGAGCAGATTCATGACCTCCTGGTAATGCAGCTGGGCACGGCCACAAGTAGCTTCACTTAGGTGGACTTGTGCTGTCATCCAGCCATGTCATTCTTAACCAGCAGCTAGGTTTGGATTTTAAGAAACTCCCTCCCATCCACTCTTTCCTCATAAGGATGTTCTGCAAAGTAAGTTTCAAATGCTTGGTATCTATATTTTAGTCATGATGGTGGTGGTGGGAGTCCAACTGATTTTTCACTGCTAAAACAAACACTATTCACTTCAAAAAATACAAGTAACATAGGAACATTCTTACCCAAATTTAGAATGCGCTTTTACAGCTTTTACCTTAGTGAAACAAAATTGCTGTTGTATTTTTGTTGGCAGTTATCCTTGTGGTTTTCTTTTTCCATTCAACGGTTTTCAGACCTGTGCCCATGATGTCATGTTTTTCTTTTTTTTTTTAAGAAACGTTTACAGACACTTTGAAGTTTTTTTTTGCAATGCTTACATTTACACTTCAGTTGAGCAGTGGTTTTCACATCTGAATTTCTGTTACGCTTAGTGCAGGTGATTTTCTGTATGTTGCCACACTGATTTGTTATAATTTGAAACTCTGAGAGAATAATTAATGCAAAAGAAATGTATTAAACTCTAGGGAGCTGTCCTCTGCAAGATTTGTATTTAGCTTTATTATACTTTAATTTTTGCTCTTCTGCTGGCTGCCAGAGTGCTTACCCATCCCTATAAGAACCAGAACACATTCATAGCATTTTTGGGAGATACAGAAGAAATGTAAAGATTTATTCAACAGTATTTTCTTCCTAACTTAGCCACATTTTTTAGTAGCAAAAATATTCAGCGTATTGGAGGCAAGAACAAGAAAATAAAAGAAAATATGTTTTGAATTAATGTTAGTTTATGTAGCTGCTGGTGTAATTTAAGTCAAAGTACATTAGTAATAGTGTAGTCAGATAAATTTAGAAGTATTCTTGGTGTTCAGCAGATGTTACCTGGCAAATGAAAACCTTGCAGCTTGAGTCAGTACACAGACAAAAAGTTAAAATTACACATGGACAAAGTAATTAGTGAATTCTTGAGGACCTGATTCAGAGTGATTTAAACAAAGATTACTTGTACATCTTGATGATTTTTAGACCTGGCCTAGAAAACTGTATGCATGTATTTGCAAGTATTGTTTTTCATTGACAGATAAAGATGATTGCAGACAAGGAAATTATGCTTTTGGAATTTACGTCAAATTGTTTGGCAAGTTCTTCTTTAACTGATGGAACTGTGCAGAATCCAGGATCTGAGCAAGCTTCCATTATTGTCGCTCACTTAATAAGGGAATGTCTCCCCGTGGTAAGAAGTGAATGACTTACATGCCTCATACACTCTGAACCCACATGGAATGTAAAGTTAAATTAGAATACACTTTCTCATTAGGTTTTTTCAGTTAAAAAAAAAGTTTCATTGTTTCTTAGCAGTAGTAGAGTTATCTTTCCCCTTTCAGACTTTTCAGTTGTGTCTGTATTTGACGCGGTAGTGTTACTAGAGCAAAAGTTCCCTGCTGATAACAATGTTGCACAGCTTTTCTCTGTCATCCTGATGACTGTCTGGTTGGGTGGTGTCATGTAGATGATGACACTTGCATGTCAGAAAGTTGGAAATCTAAAAGTGGAGCAGGAGCCATCCTCTGAGTGCCAGAAGTAACCAGCTTCCAGCCTCCACCTTCATGGGAGGCTCCATTTTCACATCTGATAAGCACAGAGTTTACCTGCATCCCTTTCATTACTGTTAGGTTCTCAAAGCTGCAGGTCTTGGAGATGATCCAGGTGTTACAGGATATTATACGTGACCATCACGTCCGTCAGCTCCCAGCACAGGGGCTCCTCCTGCCTGGCTGCTGAGCAAGATCCCAGTGTGCCAAGACTGACAAGGTTCTCTGTCCCAGTCTGGTCCTTGGCACAGTCTCTGTAAATCCTTTTTGTGACCAGGTTTGTGTCTCTGTGGGTTCTTGTTTATGGTTTCCCCTTTTACTCATTATTGAGCAAAGAATAGTCAATGTATTGAAAAAGTTTTTGATTAGGTGATGATCTTAGTGAAGAGGACACTCTCCCCGTCCATGTTACCTTACACCAAACTGTTTCTCATTATCTCTGATGCTGCACAGTCTGGTGACCTCCTCCTGCAGACACTTGGCTTGGTCACAAGAGCAGGCAGGCAAGGAGTCCAATTCCTCTTGTCCCATCCTCAGCCAGAAGCCTCAGGCATCCCTGAAGCCAAATCAGTGCAGAACTGGAGCTCCTTCAGGAGCTCACTCTGGGTCAAGTCCTCTGCTGTGCAGGATCAGTTCCTCCAGTGGAGTTTGGGGACTATGCCACGTGGGATGTCACCATCACTGCTGAGCACAGAAGGCTCTTCTCAGTAGAGCATCTGTCCCCTCCTTTCAGTGCACCCTTCTGTGCCAACTGGTGCCTCTCTGGGAAGTGCCCTGTGTCTGATGGCTCACCTGTCACACCAGAGCAGACCTGTACCAGCTGGTCATCAGGCCAAGAAGCAAATGCACTGGTTATGGTGCACTGCAGGTTACATAAAGATTCCAGTCGTGGCCTAGGGACAAATGAGGCTGATGGAGAAGGACTAGTGCCATTAAAGGGACTAAGATGGACATCAAAGGTCTTCTGGGATAAATCATGTTTTAGTCAGCTGACATATGGTGATGCAGTCAGAAGCAGGTACTCCTGAGGTACGGCCTTTACAGAAGAGGAATTCTCTCTGCATGAATGGTCTGGGCATGCTTAAGACCATCTTTCTTTGTTTTAGGACTTCCATATAACATTTTCATTAATTAAAACAGAGCTGCTCTCTGATGATAAAGTTCACATGTTTACCCAATTCTTTAGTTGCCGGGAATATTTCAAATTTTCAAGTCTCTGCTTTCCTCCTTGTTCCCATAGAGATAACAATATGTAAATTCCATAAAGAAAAATTCTTAGAAAATCTTAAAGCCTTTTTCTGATTTAGAGATGGGAAGTCTGAGGCACATAAGAAAAACAAAGTGAGGTTTCTGTGCCCTGCAGCTTTAAAAGATAACCCAGAGCCCTGTAACAAAACCATGTCAAAAGCCAGAATTAGAACCTGGGGTGCAAAATCACTAATTGTGGGAAGTAGCCACTTGGCTAAATGTTTGGGAAATACACTGCATTGGTAGTAGGAGCCCAGGGTGTCTTACAAGAAAGACATGAATCTACAAAAATTATATCAAAGGCTTTTTGTTCTGTGATGACTGCACTGCCTTGAAAATAGTCACAGCATATGTTTAGAGTTTACCTATATTGTATCTCAAAATTAGTGACAAACACATTTGAAGTATGAAAACTATATTTTCTAGTTTGAAGTACTGCATTTTGCTATATGTGACTTCATTCTTATTGTACCTGTGCTGGAACATGGACATTTTACTTGTGCAGAGTCCAGCTAATAATAACAATAATAATAATGTTATTTTATATAATTGTCATTTGAAAGATTACTTATGCCTGTTCAATCAAGCAGACAGCTTTAGTTCCTAAGGAGCTAGTAGATTCTGATTATTTGTTTCTTAAATATTACATTCAATTTAGGGTGAATAATGAGATATCCTAATAGTTTTCAGTTTTAATCATTTTACTTAAAATATACTTTTAACTATTTTGAAGTATTTTATGTGCTCAATTTAATTTTCGTAATTAGTCTTCAGTAAGCAAATCTACATAAATGTCTGAGCTATTGACATAAAATGTAATGAACAAGCACTCATATTAGAACCTGGGTTTTAATTTTATTTGATCCTACCAGCCCTAGCAGTCAGTTACTATTCACAACTAACCATATGTTCAGAATGGGAACTAGAAAATGCATAGATACAGTTTTTCAGTTATGTAAAGGATAAATAGAGTGAATATTTTTAAGGAAACAACTGTAAATAAAAGCAATGAAAATAGGTCAGATTTATTTTATTAAATAATTTGCTATTTTTTGTTATCCTGATACTGTGAAGAATCTGATTTTGCCCTTCACATATGCAGAAAACATTGTCAACAAGACACTATACAACATCTGCAGGAAGAATTAGGGCAAAATGTAATTACAGTTGTTCTGTAGCTTCCTTAATCTTTTTCTGGCAACTCAGCAATTCTGGCAATTTTCTACAGTTAAAATGGAAAATGATTTTGCAGTTTCAGGGTGAGGTGTCATATCAGATTAAATGTGAGTAAAAATAACTTCGTGATACTGACCACTGTTATTTTAGTACCTATAGATCTCATCAACCGCACAAGAATAAACCCACTTAGTTCATGCAAGTTTATGTGTCGCTATGCATATGATGACCACCACCCTTCTTGAATTGAATAGGTTAATTTGATACTCTTGGTCTGCACCAAATACCTATGTGCTTGCTTTCTCCTTCAGATGGAGGGGGTTTATATACATACTGTAGCATGGGCTGTAATATGCTTGCATGGTAAAAAAAAAAACTGGAAGAAAAATAAATTATTGTTTTAATAAAAACAATATTGTGTTGTTTTAGATGGACATCCAAACACATTTTTTGTTTCTTTGCAATGGTTCTGACATTTTTGCTTCTTCAAGGGCCCTTTGACAAAGAGGGTGATTAATTCCCAGGGTTCTTCTTGTCTTTGGTGAAATAGTTTCTAAATTGTGGATAATAGCAAACATCTGCAAAGCTCTATTTGTGGAGCCAACAGGATGCAAGTAGATTGTGGGGTGCTAATGTAATTGCTGTGATAAAAAACAGACACTGTATTAAAGAAAACCAACGTCTTGGGCTGGTAACTATTATGATTTTCTGTATTATATCTCTTCGGTATACTTTCCACTTGAGAAGGGTTGTCCTCTTTTAAAAGAGTTGCTGCATTATGTTATGCAGAGTTTAAACTGTGTCCCATTCACCTTCTTACCTTCAGGACATCTTTCCCTGGTTGCAGACAGGCCAGAGAGCTGAAGAGTGTTCTGCCAGGGCATCCAGCGACAGCCTGAGCCTCTGAGACGGTGAAACACCAAGGGAGAGACACTCAGGCCACTGTGAGGGCTGGTGGCCCCGGGGGGCTGTCAGGGCAGAGGGGGTCTGTGGGGGTCTGTCAGGGCAGGGCATGTCAGCCAATGCCCATCCTGCTGCCCCAGCACTGGGCACCTTCTTGGACCCACGGGTGGGCTGAGCAGGGCTGTGGGATGGAAGGGGGAGAGCAGCCCTGCTGCAGCAGGTGGGATTGGTCTGTGTGAATAGGAGGATACAGCAGAACTCACAGAGATCATTCTCTCTATTTGAAACATCCAAGCAAACATAACAGTACCATGGATTTTCTGTCACTAAGCATCCAGTGCTGCACTGTGATGGCCTTTGCTTTGTCCTAGCTTTGTCATCTTCTGTTGTCCTAAGGTTGGAGGCTTAGAATTAGGGTTAATGTTTTCCCATGGTTCAAAAAGTAAGATTTGTTTTTCTTGAATATAATCTGAAGGTATGAACGTATTATCTATCCCTTTTGGGGTTTGAGACACAATTAAACATGCAAAAATTCAGCATTTGCTAGACAAGAGTTTCAACAGCAATTCAGAGAGATTTTTTAGGTTTCCAACCTCGTGTAGTTGACAAAAAACCAATTACAGAAGAATTTTCTAAATGCTGTCTCAAACTTGCAGCATTTCAAAAGTACATACTCATCAGAAAAACACCTGCACAAGGTACAGAATTAGATAGACCGTGGACATGAATAAAATATTACTGTTTTACATAACTAGTAGTACACAAAAAGGACACACAGCTGGACACCAGGCTGAGGCCCCTAAGAAAAGCTTTATCAGCCTATTTTTTTCAGCCTGTGTAGAACACAGCCCTGTTGCCAGATGTTTTGTTGAGGTTAGATCTGTGATATCCCCTCTGGAATGATGGCCAGCATCTTTGTAACGAACAGCGTAGCTTATGCCTTAGCTTTCCAGCATCCCACTGATTTTCACAGAACTCTATGTCCTCCTTCCAGGCTTTGAAGCTGCAAAAGAAAGTAATGTTTTGTTGGCTGGTGAGCCAGTCTGTCAACATCTTGGGACTGTAAATTACAGCATGCTTCCTATGGTTTGCTTGGATTGGCAGAAACTAGTTGTACACATGTCGGCATCCTGTGATTATTAGCAGCAGCAGAAACTGGAAGAGCTAACATAATAGGGGAGTAAATGAGATAGCTGGTAAAAATATTTTTGAGGGTTGGTGTTATCCTGTTCTGATTCTTCCGTTCATGTGAGAAATTATTCTGCTTTTATTGACCTGAAAACATTATGTTCTGGCAGGCAATCATACAGTCTTGATTGAATTTCAAGAATAAAAAGACCCTCCCAGCATTTTTACTTACAGTCTTTCAAATTTATTTGCTTGTTTTGGCACTCTCTTTTCCTCCTATATCTGAGATTTGGGTTTCTGCACATTTTTTAAAGATTCTAATCTGACAGCGTCTAGGAGTCTGAATTCCATATCATCTGTCATTTACTTCCTGTGTGACATAGATTATATGCATTTACTTCATCTGCAAAGGCACAGAAAATATTGTTATCATAAGGTTGTTGTGGAATCTAATATTTATAAAGGCTGCTCTGATCCCTTCCACTGAGAAATCTCATGAGAGAAAATTTATGCTGTTCAGAACATTAGCTCTGAAGAATATGAACATATAAACCAAACATCTAATTAAAAATCACACTACGAGAAGATTTGCATTGGCTTTGAGTTAAATAAGTCAGTATTATATATGATCTATAGACACTCCATGGATTAGATCCATATCAATATGAAAAAAGTACTAAGGAGTTTAAGTACTTACATAGTGAAAGGGGCATGTGGAAAAATTTGACACATTATATGATAAAAAGATTTTTGTAATTTCTGTCATTCTTTTATCCCAGATATTACATTTTCCCTGACACCGTTACTTATACAGTTTGGTTTGGTTTTTGGTGTTTTTTTTGCTATTTCTAATAACATCTGTCTTTATAAGTATCATTTTATCATTGAACCTCATAATTCAATATGGATGAATTTGAAATATTCATGAACATCAAGGAAAATATGAGAGATAGGTGCCCCACATAAAATCTGGAGTAGGATTTAAAGGACAGGCTTTAATAGCCTGCTATGCCAGAGACTTTCCTTGTGAGAAGTCACAGTCACTGTGTTTTATGGTCTTAGTTTCAAGAAAGGGAAACTGTGTGCTAACATTAATTTGCAATAATTTAGATACTCTGAGAATCTTATTTTTCACCTACCTGATGGAATTTCTTAACAGGATTTAAGAATTCGTGCCATCAGAATGGTTTGAATTACTTCATGCTGATTTAGATGTACTTTCATTAGCTGCTTAGGTTGAGAACATAGGTGCCAGTAACTGAAAATTAGTTTCTATGTGGATTCTTCCATAGTGTTGTTAGGTGGCTTTTAAAAACTTCAGTGTTCTATGGATAGCATGCCTTAGTCTTCTTTGTTTTAATGAAACACCCACATCAAATCCACGTTGATAGAAATGTGTTTCAGAAAAATGTTTTTGCACTGAGAATGCGTGTCAGCAACAAAACTGTGGATTCAAAAGTTTTGTATTCAATTAATGTGTCATGGATGCAGGGAAAAGGGGGCTTAAATTCTAAAAAATACATTACCTTGAATATTAATAAAATATCTTTACTTTTTCAGTCACCAACTCAGAATTTTGAGATGGCTACATAAGGACATTGAGTGCTTTCACTTTATCCTTTCTAAATTTCTGCTCTATATTTTTATGTTTGATTGTTAGAAATTTCCAGATAATAATGCTTTTTAATTTAATTTCTCATAGGACAGGAAAAAGTTTTGCTAACTGCATAATAGGCACAGCATGCTTTCTTAGAAACTGTGAAACCCTCTTCCATCACTTCAGTTGGGCAGCTTTCACTATGAGACTCCAGCAAGACACAGCTTGGAGTATGAAGGGATTTTTTGCAGGAGAATACACGTGATGGCAAGCTAGAAGTAGTAAGCTCCTATGTTAGGTGTTTGCAACCCCTTTGCAAACAGTTGAGTCCTCTTGGACCAGACAAGCTGTTTTTTGGGGAAGAGCCAGGCTTCTCCAAATGGGCTGACCTGTCCTGCTGCTGCTTCTGTTGTTGCTGCTGGGTTATTTTCTTCCAGTTCCCTGGAGCTGGCAGGAGGGGAAGGTCTTATAGTTTTACTCAGTACTTTTGAGTCCTGGAGCTGTTAGCTGTCGCTGCTCCAACAGTTGCACTTCCATCTGTTTTTACTTTCCATATCTTGCTTATTTTAGCTCGCCTGCTTTCTCACACCTCAACAAGAATTTTCTCAGTGAACCAGAGCCAAGGTCAGGCAGAGGGACTGTACAAACCAGGGACAGCTGAACCCTGCAGCAGAGAGTCACACAGCTACTAATGAGAAAGGTTACTGTGAGAAAAGTACTGGTATAGAAGCCAAGAAGGCAGTGAAACAAAAAGTCAAAGTCAGAGAGGGGGAAAATAGAGGGCAAAAGAACACAGTATAAATTTTTAAGACACTGGATTCATCATACAAGTATAATCTAGTCAAAGTCTAGCTGGGAATTTCATGTCCCTGAATGCAGGTATGAAGTCATGACCAAATATCAAGGTATGATAACGAAAGGTAACTGTCAAAGGTAACAAAGGCCAAGAATATATTTTTAAATATCTGCATGCAAGTAAATTGATTTCTGTAATACAGTCTTGGTTTATATTAATTTGATTTAAAATATCCAATATAGACTGAATTGGAAAAAAAAAATACAATATTGTCCCAGTCTCATGGCAGGTTCAGGCTAGGTGTAATTACATGAACAATTTTGTTCGTCTTCACACTTCAAAGTCTGCTCACAGTATTCATTTCTGGAAATGAACTAGGAAAGCTTTCTGTCTTGTTCATTATATGATATTTGATTTTGAAGCCTATTTTGACAGAACAAATGTTTTATGTGATCATACAGTAACAGTGAGTTTGGATACCATAGTCTGACTCACAATGCATAAAGTGCATCGTGTTCCACAGAACAGAAAAACATTGCTTGTTACTAATTTTGAAGTCTGGTAAACATAATTATGGATAAATAATTTATCAAGTTACTTAACTGTTTATCAAAATTTCCTTGGTATCCTCCATTTGAAAAAGGTTATTCTTATTCCCAGGTGCTGGTACCACTATCTCAGCTTCACTGGTCAACTCCAATCAGGACTCTCTTAACTAAACCATAAAAATTGTTAATATAACTGATACAGGAGCTGATTTATTCTTTTCCCATGCAGGACCCACATAGAGTCAATTTGAAACACAATTTATTTCTAACTACGTGGAAATATCCAGGAACGCCCCTCCCAGAATGTAGCCATATAATTGAGCAACAAACATCTGAAAACACCAATATATTCAAGTCCAGCCTTCAAAAGGTGACAGATGTTTTTCACATGGCTAGAAATGATAGCACGTGTCCTGATTTGTCCCAGAACACTTTTCTGCTGAGTCAGTTTTATTGAGAAGTAAAAAATTTTCCATTTTACAACATTTTCTCTTTGTATTTTTCCATTGTGACAAAAGCCATCATTTTAGTGTAACTATAGCCCAGATTTCTTTGTCAGAATCCAAAACTGTGGTTTCATACCTTACTGGATTTATAAAAAATTATGTCAGCAGCACAATTATTGTTCCAGAAGCAAGTATTTCCTTGAGAATGTTTGGTCACATCATAAAAAACAAGTAAAGATAAATGGATAGGAAAATAGTTATTTTAAATATTCAATAAACAGCAATATAAATAGAAAATTATTCTCAAAGATTCTAGTTGTTTCCATAACTCAATGCAGTTCAGTTTCACAAGCTTACAAATTATTTGTATCATAGTATATATGAAAGATTTTATTGAAACAAAGACTGTCTTGAGTTCAGCAAAATTTTACATAGATAAGGTAAATACCTGTTAAACTGCTTTATTAGCTATGTCTATTAAAGTTCGCCATTACTCCTATTTTAGAATATTAATATTATTAGCAGAAAAATATTTGGCTCTGGTTATGTGCTCATGGGAAAAAAAAAGAGATAATAGAATAGCTTTTAACTTTAGTTGTAGTCTACTTCAGGAAACGTACAGAAAACCTGATTGTAATCTTATCCTGCTTGATATTAAGATAACCTATTCTATTTCTTTGTTGTATTCTGTTGACTTTTATGAACCTTAATTTGTTTGCTATGTTGGTATGGCAACTGACACATCATATCTATATGTTGAGAGATTTGTAAAATACATAAATGCCTAACTTTTGAGTAAGAGTAAGAAAGTATTTGAGTAAGAAAGTATTTGCACAGGTAGTTAATATTTTGTGATAGACATTTTTATGTTCTTGGGAAAAAGAAATCTTTTTGGGCAAGGTTTTTGAAGATATGTTGCCTCTCCCAAAGATCTTGCTTCTCTCATGTATTTAGATGATAGTTCGTTTAACAAGGATTGATGAGCACTTGAACAGGACATCTAATCAGAATATCTGTTCAAAATGCAAAATTGTTCAGTGTCTTCAAACATTAAAAATACTAGACATAGGTAAAGTAGGAACAAGCTATCACCACTTCTTTTCTGGTTGCAGTTGTTGGCACTGGTTGATAGCAATTCCTTTGTAGCATAAAACATTAACATAATCATAATACTTTCTGCTTTTTAGCCTCAGTTAGGAGTTAAGAGGTTTCTATCTATGTTCTTTCTGATTCAGTTAAATCTAGTCTTCCTCTGGCACCGAAAATATCTTATTTTAGTCAAACATAACTCTGATGAAATGTTACATTCTAGTAAACTACACTAGTACAAATTAACTGTGTGCTCAGCCCTTTATAAAAAAAGCATGGAACGAACCTTAGGAGAGGAAATTTTGTCATGTATCTCCTTGGTTTCATCTAAACATTGCACAAGTCAGAGAGAACAAAGGGAACGTATTAAGTGACTGAGAGAGGATTGGAAGGAAGTGATTTTCCATCCTTTTAGAGAAATTTAGAGCTCTAGTGCAAGGCACTCAAGCCAGGGACCTTTGGCATTTTTACCCTGACAGAAAGGATCTTCAGTTGGCTGGGTGTCCTCACAGATGCCCAGAGAGACCCACAGCAGGAAATGCAGTAAAAGCACTTAAATCTAATGCAGGTGTCCTCACTCAACATGGCAATCAGACCTCCGCAGCATTACAATCTACTGAAAGCAGTTTTTCCAGTTTCTCTATCCTGCTTCCTAATTAATCCTGTATTTTTATGTATTGCTCAGAATTTCAAACTGTGGAAGATAATAATCTTTCAGATCAGATAAAATTAGAATTTATCAAGTCGGAAAAGACCTCTGAGATCATCAGGTCCAACCGATTACCTGGCCCCACTGTGTTCACCACTAAACCGTGTCCCCATGTGCAACATAGAATGACGATATCCTGAGTTGGAAGGAACCCACAAGGATTATTGATACATTGACACATCCATGCACCTTTTGAACACATCCAGGGATGGTGATTCTACCACTTTCCTGGAAGCCTTTTCCAATGCCTGACCACCCTTTCAATTAAGAAATTTTGCCTTATCTAAACCTCCCCTGGTGCAACTTGAGGCCATTTCCTCTGGTCTTGTTACTTGTTTATTGGGAGATGAGACCAACCCCCACCTGGCTACACCCTCCTTTCAGGCAGTTGTAGAGAGTGATAAGGTCTTCCCTGAGCCTCCTTTTCTCCAACAAACAGCCTCAGCTCCCTTAGCCACACCTCATAGGACTTACTTACCCTTCACCAGCTTCATTGCCCTTCCTTGTTCTAATTATATGTGATGTGGAAACAGGAAAAAATAATAATTAAAGACAATAATAATTAATAATAAATTAGTTTAGATTTATAAAGAAGAATTTATTCTTTACTATCCAGATCTCTGTTTACATAAAGAACAGTTTAAAGCCAAAAGCATTTAAGAGATTTTAAATAACCTGATGTCACATGTCTCCTCTTGGAATCTAGCATAGATAGTGCTAAAGCCAATAAGGAAGAAAAAAATCATGTCAAAGATGAGGTGATTTTGTTATTTCCTGAGTGTTTTCTTGACTATGAAAGCCTATTAGTTTCAGATTTATGAATCTTTCTTATTCATTTGTGTTATCTCTGCTTTATAGTCTTGTATATTCTCCTTTTGTTTATACACACAGCTTTCAGGAATGGTAATCAGCAGGCAGTAGGTGCCATCTCCTTTTTCAGTGAATATCACCTTGCCGTCTAATTTATATTTTCATATAAATTAAAATACTTTGTAGCCAGACTATAACATTAATTTTAACAAAAATATGCCCACAGTCATATACGTTAGTGTGGGGTTTTTTTTTTCCTACAGTGAAGTGTTAATTTTGTCTCAAAATACATAGCAGAACACCGCACTTAATTGTCAATAAAGACCAAGTCAAAACCACACAAAAGTTAAACTAACAAGTTTAACTTCTTCAGGCTGACCTCAGTTGTTCAAATCAGCCACAGATACAAAAAAAAAAGTAATCATAGAAAACATGTGCATATGGAAAAAAATGGAAAAAGAAATGGTCTATCCCTTAAATCTGTTCTTTTAGTCATGGGACTGTTGACAACTAGATCACTCACGTTCAGGGTTGCCAGCAGATATACTTAGCCAAAGGCAAGCTTTTACCACTTACATTCATCAGCAGTAGTTCTTATTGCCAGATGAATAAAAGCAAATACCGACAAACTTAACAGAAAGCAGCATTGGTTTTTTTTCTTAAGAAAAACATTAGTGTATCCGGTGTTCTGAAAGCAGAATTATAATTGCTTTTCTAAACACCATATACATTAGACAAAATTATCACTTACTTGGAAAGTTTCTTGTTTTGCTTATTTGAAAAGTCGAAAGACAATTTCCATCTCACTTAGTCCTGTCATTCCTTCACAATACTGTCTACATTTCAATTTGTCTGCTTTAGCATAAAAAGATAAATAAGATAAATTGTCACTAAATCATTTCATTGTAGTAAAGTAAATTGTTACAATACAATAATATATCAAAATACTGGAAAAGTATAATGTTGGGGTTTTTTGGTTTAAAAACTGCTTGTGTTTTCCTTTCTTACCACCTTCCTGTCTTTATTAGCTGTCTCGGAGGGTGAGCAGAGAGAAGAAAAACAAACACTTGAGCAGGAAAGTGAAATATAGAAGCTGTATATTGAATATTTCTTAGTCTTCAGAGACATATCACAAGCAACCATTTTATACAGATCCTTTGATCTTTCTAGATAAAATCTCTAGATGTGGAGATATGATTACAAATCTCCTTAGGCATTTCTGTGAGACTTTTTGTAATTAATTTTAATTACTAACATTTTTCAAGACTATATTACCTGGAAAACTTTGCCTGTAATTTAAACTTCTAACACAAGACAAAGTGACACTTGGTTAAGACAATCTCTCGCAATGATGTTGGCCTTAGCCCAACTCTGGCAGGTGAAAAGCTGATCACCTGTTCTGGTATAAGCAGGCCTTAGCTTTCAGTCCCTGTTTGCAGAACAGTAGAACTCAAGGCACTAAGAGATTCAAGGCTTATCATTGTGATAGGCTGATGGCAGGCACCACCCATACATGAAACGAAATTTATCAGTTATCTTAGTATGCTTGAGTTAATATATTAGTTTATACATAGTTTCTGTTTCTAATTTGATATCTAAATCTGCCTGCATATTTCTTCTCTTTGCAAATTCATATTTTTTAGCGTATTTTTCATTAGCAACAACACAGTTTTTAGTGATTATTAAAGCTGAGTCCTCATAGCTAAATTCAGAGGGGTGGAGAACAGAACTTCTTTTGTGTTAGAAAATTATGTCTCTCAAATCTAGGCAAGGAAGGGAGTGGAAGTTTAACAGAACAAGGAATGGAAAAATCTCACCAAAGAACAATTTCTGACTAGATGCTTGCACTGTAAGACAAAACTTTTTCTCAGATTACATGTAAAGATGCTGCTGTAAGGGTGGAGGGATCCTTATTTACAGATATTTTCATACATAAATGTGGTTGTCTTGCTTTAGTTTCCCCTCCTGCAGACAAAATTTTCATATGTTATTCCCATCTTCATTTAATTGTAACAAATATTAAGGTGACGGATTAAGTTACTAATATTTTGTATTTTTAAAATGAACCTTGTAGCTGCTCCCATTATCTGTCTGAATTGCATTAATGAATGAATGTTCCACAGAATGGTTTTTATTCTGTGGTTTTTTTGCTCTGCCCATTTCTTCTTGTTCAAAAGAAATGTTAACCATCAACTTAGGTCAAGTTGAACAGTACAGAATGTATTTCTTTGGCTTATCTATGACAGGATCTTGGATATTGGGAAGGTTCATCCTTTCATTTCTGCTGGGCATTCCTGTGCTTAAGCATGATGGAAAGTCACTAAGAATAGAAAGAGAGAATTAGATTAAGCAGAATACATTAGAGAGAGGATAATTTGAAGCAGTACAAAATTGTGCTGAGCAGTTTGCTAAATTGTTGAAGAATGTGGTAAAGTTAAACTTTGAAAGAAGGTGTTGAGAGAGAGTAAATATTTTTTAATGTATAGACATCAGCCTTAGTATTTCTTTAGAAATGATGAAGATACTTAAGTCCCTCACAAAACCAGAGCATAGGTAATAAGCAGTGTCCTATTCCATTTCAGTAAAAAAGTTGTACATCAACACTGCCAAAGTTTCAGTCACAATATGGAAAACAAAGTTTAAACTGGACTCAGGTTTCTCATTGATATGTCCCCACAGAACATAACGATTCAAAATTAAATTCAGTCAATTCAGTAGTAATCTTTCCTGTGAAATGGATATACTTTTCAGGCTAACCCGTAGAAGTCCCTTATACGTGTGTTAACTTTAGAGCTCTCAAGGGTACAGTTAGAATGGCTTCATTTACCAAGGGGCTCCTCATTACTGAGAGATTATGTGGAAGAGTTTTTTTAGAATAGAGGTACTGCAAGAAGTGTGGGTTATTTTAGAGGCATGACATTTGTGACAATCTTGACCCTCAGATGTGTCCTGTTGTCTTCATGGGCCTTCACCTGTTGCTCAGACCATTGCTGACAGGTAAACTTTGAAATGTATGGCTGTGAGACTGCATGGAAAGAACCAGAAAAATTGTGCATTGTACTTTTAATGAGGGTATTTTAAATTAAAAAAAAAAGGGGGGTCTTTAGATGAATGTCAGCTCTCTTTTACAACCTCTTTGAATTCATGCAGCCTATTTGTGACATACGAGTGCATCCACAAATACTGTTCCTGCTGGCATAACTGAAAGTGATTTGCATCACTTTAATTCAAGACATCTGCCTGACACTCTGCCCGGAACAATGTTTTTTTCTTTATTTTTCCCAATGCTCTTCAGTAATACTGTTGGAAGTAGATGTGTATCTCTTTTTGGTACTCTCTTATGTTGTATGTAATAGTCTTAGGCGATTGATAGTGTTTGTTTTGAATCTGTGATTAATTTTTCTTACAATAAAACATAGGATAACAAAAAATAGAGTAAAAGTTTGCAAGAAGAGATTCTTGCAAACCAAACCAACCAAAATTACACTGGTCCTATCCAAAACAAAAAAAAAACAAACAGGCAAATGCTTGTCTTTCTACATAAAAATGTGTTCTGGATTCCAATTTCCATTTAATCCTGGGTAAGGACAACTGTCCTAATTAAAATAGTAACAGGAGTGTAGAGAAAGATCTTAAATATATTCTTGCTTTTTATGGCCTCTTTAACTGCTGTTGACCTATAAGTAGTACTAAGACACTAATTTTCAACATCTGTATGCTGCTGATGTTCTTCTTCATTTTGGACTACAGGAAAAAAATCAGGAACACATCTTTCTTCGGATGTTATTTATAATCTGATGATTCAAAGACCTAATTATTATAGCTTCTTTTCTGAAATAGATACAGATGAAGTCCAGACATTTAAACTTAAATAAAACCATTCTTTTTATTAATAACATAGAACCTTCCATCTTGCCAAATTTTGTCATTTAAAGTGCTGAAGATACAAGATATTTTCACTATTGAGAATGGCAGCCTTAAAGACAGAGAGATAGTGTTTTATGTGAAAGTGAGTAAACCATTGCATTTCAGCTCTGTAACTGCAGAGTGTTTAAGGTTTATGTGGCAGTCACTGTTGCTGTTTGAATATTGAGTACCAGCAGTAATGCTATCCTAGTAAGAAAAATAACTACTTTTAGATCAGAAAGGAAAATTATGTATGTTAATTTGCTGTGAAAAATTGCAAATAATTACTTTTTTTCAGAATGGGATAGGCAGTGTTTGTAGTACTGATTCAGACTTTTCTGCTTTAAGTATGGTCAGATGACACAGTAGTTACATCACGCTGCTGTTACAATCCCTTCTATAGAGAGCACGGGTATCCTTGTGGAGGACACTGTTACTTTTAGGATATAGAAGAGAGGGTAAAGAAAAGGTTTCTTCTAATGCTGTACTTAATAATAGCACTCACATTCTAAGGATATAAAGTAGCATCTCATCCTGCAGCCTTCCCAACATGATGCTGGAAGATACACATGCTTCTTGTACATTTCATTGCAGTATTTGTCAACTTTTTCAAAAAAAACACCTCCATTTGTTTTATAATTGATATCTGAGGAGGAAAAACTGCAAAACCTAAGCATATGAAAGACTCATCAAGAAATATATTCTCCCTAAAACTACGAGGCTTCATAATTTTTTATTTTAGTATGGGACCTTTTGCATTTTTCATTAGAAATATATGTAGAAATTACTTTATTTCTTTTATAGGAATGTGTTGATTAGTATGATTTACTCAAAGCCATATTTTGGGGTTTGAAGGTGATGAACTGAAAAACCATACTATGTCTGTGCCTTCTTTGCACCCACCTATGCAACTCTTTATAATCAGTGCATTTGTGAACAAATCTAGACACCACAGCAGCATCACACCTGTATGCAGTTAATAAAAGATTTGGCAGGGTGACCTCTCCTTAGGCTCAGGTTACAGTGAAGGGCAAGAATAACCATATCTTTTTGATTTAATTCCTTTTAGTTTTTCATATTGAAATATCAGACTAGAAGCAATTTTTTTCTTTCATTAAAAAAAAGGAAAATGCTTAATTTATTCTTAATTTAATTTCTTTCTAAATTCTTTGAAATTATGTTGCTGCTATTTTAACATTACATTACTTCAACATTAAACTGCAGCCATAAATATAAATTAGGAACTTTTTCCATCAGATGTACCAAAAATTTGTAACGATATTTTTATTGAGACTTTACTTAGAAACTGTTTTGGTGAGTTATTTATAAAGCATGGAAAGGGAAAACATTTATGTAGGCATTCAGTAGAAAATAATATGTATATCACAAAAGGAGATCAATTGTTCTTGCCTTTTTTTATTCTGTTTCTCATCCTGAAGCTACTGGAGTGTCATATTCTTGCAAGTTCCATAACTTCTTTTAAAAGTCATAGAATAGTTTGGGTTGGAAGAGACGTCAATTGGTCAGGAGACACCTGGAATAAAATCAGGAACAGCCAAAACAACTGAAGTGGCTAGACTTGATTTTTTTTTTTCCTAACTAGAAAACATTGAAATTCTGGTACCACGTGGAAATAACTTCCAGTGCAGAGGAATCTTCGCATTTAGAGCCTATTTTTATAACCTGCTCTACTAATATTTCTTGTTGAGAATCAGTAGAGGTTCTGCCAGGCTGAGGCTTATTGTATACTTATCTATAATAAGCAATCCATTTTCAGATGTTGTGTGTTAATTTTCACTTAAGAGTGTTATGAACAAGAGAAAATGAAGCTTATATTTACAGAGAATCTTTAAGCATGTAAGTAATTCTACCACAACTTTGCTTACCACATATTTGCTACCACAAAATGTGCTGAAAAGTATTAAGAGCCCTACAAGTCAAATGTAATACACAGTTATTTCCTGTTTCACTTCTAATAAGCAAAGAAGTTCAATCAGCAGCATAGATCTGTACGAGATAAATTGTCTACATTTATCTGCTATCACTGTTTACACTTGTGAATCAAAATTAACTTGCACAGGCGAAGTCAGAACTGAAAACTAACAGGCTGAGCAAAGTATTAGCCCTAGATAAACTTCTTCCTGTTATGCTTTATCACTATTCTAGAATAAAACAAGATTTTTTTTTTTTAAGTCATTGCTGTGTGATGTTGCTTTTAAGTTTTATGATCTGTTTTAAAGTTACTTAGCTCGGAGTGAGGTGTTACATGCATAAATAGTTTTATTCATGAAATCCTGCATGCATGTAGCCTATTCAGGTGGATTGATCCTGGCAGGACACTAAGTGCCAACCAAAGTCAATGTATCACTTTCCTTTTCAGCTGGACAGGGGACAGAAGATACAAAGAAAGGCTTCTGATTTAAGGACAGGGAGAGATCACTCAGCAATTACCATCAGGGTAAAAGAGTCTCAGGGAAATTAATTTCTTACCAACCAAGTCAGGATAGGGTAATAAGAAGTCAAACTAAATTTTAAAAACACTTTCCCCCCACCCATCCCTTCTTCTCAGCAGACTTTATTCTTGAATTCTTCCCCCAAGCAGTGCAGGGGGACGTGAAATGGGGGCTGTGGTCAGTTCATCCTGTGTTATCTCTGCCGCTCCTTCCTTCGCAGGAGGAGAACTCTGCACACTCTTCTCAAGCTCAAATACGGGGTCCCTCCCATGGGAGACCAGCCTCCAAGATGAGTCCTTCCCACAGGCTGCAGTTCCTGACAAATTGGTCCAGTGTCAGTCCTTTCTACATTGTGCAGTTCTTCAGGAACAGGCTGCTCCATAGAGGGTCCGCTGTGGGGCCACAGGTCCTGACAGATGCCTGCTCCAGTCCAGGCTTTCCACAGTGTCACAGCTGCCCTCAGGCATCCACCTACTCCAGCGCTGCGTCCTCCACAGTCTAGAGATGGATCTGTAGTCCACCATGGACCTTGGTGAGCTGCTGGGGCAAAGCTTTCTCACCATGGTCTGCACCACAGGCTGCAGGGCAGATTCTGATTTAGTGATTGGATCACCTCCTGTCCCTCCTTCCACTGACCTTGTTGTCTTCGGGGCTGTTTCTCTCACGTATTCTCACTGCTCTCTTCAGGTGCAATTGCTCTTGTGCAGGGTGGGGTTTTTTCCCCTTAATGACGTTGTCCCAGAAGCACTACCACCATCACAGATGGGCTCAGCCTTAGCCAGCATTGGGTCCATCTTGGCTCTGGGTGAAGTTTCTGGCAGCTTCTAACAGAAGCCATCCCTATAGCCATCACCTCCATACATATACTGTTTAAACCTTGCAAAAGCAAAGCTTTGCTAAGATTGCTTGTTTAGTATATGCTAGAACTCAAAAGAAAATGGGAGTAGAATGTTATCCCTTTCTTGCATTTCTAATCTTAGAGAGAGATTCTAGAAAATAATTGCCCTGTGCCTTTTTCTTGACTGTCTGTCAAACTGAACTGCACTATGTTTTTCCACACTGAGCAGTCTGTGCATGAGGTTTGGTGGAGTCACGGTTTTGGTCATTTTGTTTGATTGATTTATCTCTTCCATAACTATTTCTATCTCCACAGGTTTGCTTTTTTTGTTATATGTTTGACTAATTCACTAATGCTGCTGTAGAGATGGGATTCAAAATTATATTAATTTTTTGCTATTTTCTCCTTCTTCATGCCTCGAAGGTACCTTCTACATCAAATTGTCTTCTATACATCTTCATCACCTAAGGGAGCGTGTCTGGGTTGAGGTACAGTAAAGGATGACCTCCTATTCTTATATATTCTAATGAAATGTGATGTTTATTGTTTCACTTGTATGAAATTGTGTGGAATAGTATGAAATAGTAAGATTAAAAATTACTTCCATCAACTCATGTATGTGTTTTTTTAGAATACTTGAGGAAGACCAATTTCAAAATGTTACAATTTTACGGCTTCATACCCCTCTCTATTTTCCAATTTCAATAGGAGGAATGTTCTGTTTTATTGCCATTTCTATTTGAAGTGCTTTATTGTTTTTGGCTTGAATGATAATTTCTTATATCTGCTAAGGAAATTACATCAAGACAGTAAATATTGTAGACTTCCATGTTTCGAGAAAGACTTGCTCTAACTTTCCTCTGAGACAAATTATTTAATCTTCTTCACTGGCTCAGTAATCCTGAAAAGTATCAGGTCTCTTCCTTTGTGACCCCAAAGGGATGAGTTTTGACATTTAAAAATTCAAAATTTGGCTTTCTTGTTCTCTTAATGTTTCTCTGTGGATCTTGGAAAAAGCAGGTCAGGCATGCTGCCAAAGTTCAAATGTACTCAAAGTGAAGGGAGTCTATCCCACCCTCATCAGGAGTGCAACAGCACAATTGACATCTAAGGCCATACATGAAAACATATGTTCTAGGTTATTGATGCTGTCTATAGTCTTTATCATATTTTCTCAGTACAATTTTCTTACAAAAATAATGACCAGAGTTGCTCATCATTCTCTTGGTGAGCATATGTGAATGTTCTTCGTGTGAACTGAGAATTGTTTGCATACATGGAGACTTCTAGGAAGACAATTCAGCTCCATAGGTGAAGGCCATGTGTTAGCAAATTTGCATGTCGGCAACATCTGTTCTGCAGTTATTGCAGTGACACTCCATCAAGGTAAATGGTCAAATGAGACTAAAAATCCAAGAATATATTTGCAAATAAAGTTAAAATAATAGCATGATAACTTCCCAAATTTACAGTAATTTTTTTGGTTAAATTTGGATGCGTTTTTAACAATGGTATAGCATCCAGATTCCTCCAAGAATTGCTGATTACAACAGAATGAAACAGAATAGAAGCTGAGTTTTGTTTATATCTTTACTATTTACTTTTGGGCTATTATACATAATTCTTTTTTGTGCCTTTTTTCTTGAAGAGTACAGTTTTCCTTCCCAAAAGGTACTTAAATGGCACTTCCAGGAGTACTAGTTCCTTCACATGCTGTACTGACACTTTTTTCTTTGTGTTTATTTATTTTTGAATGATAAATTCTCTGTTACAGATCTTCGCTTGGGAAGACATTTTCAATTGTGATCAAAGTTACTTCCCTTCCTTTCAGACAAAGTAAATGTGCACCAATTTCTTTAGAAACCATGATTTTTTTCAAATGTGGGCAATGGAACAGCCTTCTTGGATGCATTCAGAGATTGTAGCAAGTGAAGAATGGTGGAAAATGAATCTCATGAATGGGTTGAAATGTGAGTAGTTAGAAGTCTAAGTTACGATGTGTATATAACTTGATTTTTAAAATGTGAAGAGATTTTCCTTCAGTATGGGTAATGGAATGTAGCCAGAGAGTATTCTAGTGGGAGATGGGATATATGTAGTTGCTAAAGAAGCCATGCAAGATGCATAAAGTAGCTGTTTCCTTATTTTATTCTTTGGGTTTGGGTTTTGTTGGGATGGGGTTTTTTGTGTGTGTGTTTCTTTTTAATTTGATACAGACTTGTGGTTTCATTTTGTTGTGGTGTTAGGTTTGGTTTGGGTTTTTTCGCTTCAGTTTGAGGTTGTTTTGTGTGGAGGTTTTTTTTTTTTGCTTTGGGTTTTGGGGGTTTTTTGCTTTGATTTGCAGCTTTTGTTTGGTTGGTTTGGTTTGGTTTTTTAACAGAAATGTACAGAGGGTTTTTTCCACCTATTTTACTTCTGTCTTTTTGAAGACAATATCTTTTGTCTCCTGGCAGTGAAATAGATTTTTTGAGTCAAGGAAGAGTGCATGGATTTACTTGTTCATTTACCTAAAATAAATTTTTAAAAAAATTAAAAGCTCCTTGTGTCAGACAAGAGAAGAGTCATGTAGCTATAGCTACTATTCATGATTAAAAGACTATCTGCTATAGTGCTGCTGAAAGTGTTGGGATGTTAGTAGGGAAGCAGAGGTATTACCCTTAAAGCTAAAGGAAATCTGGCTTCTCAGTCTGACATTGTGACACAGGAGTTTTCAGTATTCTGTACATTATGACGTATTTTTTTTTTAATTAGATATATTTAGCTTTTCACAGCTACAGCAAATTGTTCCATCTGTGTCTAACTGTATCAGTTTTATGTCTTGAGGACCTCCCAATTAGCTAGCCTGTGTTATCAGGCTTGGGAAAGTGGTGTCATGCTTTGTCATGTTGGTAACAAAAATGTTGGAGCTTTTATTCCAGAAAGAAATATTTCTTATCTTCTATTTTAGTAGGTAACTTCAAAGTTCTTGGGTTTTTTTTGTTTTTTTGGTTTTTTAACTGTCCTTGCCATGGTCTTTTTGTATCTCTGATTATCTAGAATACTACAGTTTATCATAATAACTTCCAAGAACCCCTTGCTAATTGCTGAGTTAATTATGAAAAAACATGTATTTGTGTGGCTATATCATCTAGCTGAATGAAAAAATAGTCTTATTACAGCTATTTAAAACTCAGGAGGTATACTAGGAGCAAGTAGTGGTATAAGGACCCACCCAATTTTGTTGAGTACCAGGACCTGTACTTAAGTACTGTGATTCAGTTAACTAATTTCATCCTGTGCATAATATTTAGGGGACTGGGCCTACAGTCTTAAATTTGGAAAGGGAGGGAGAAATAAAAACTGAACAAATAATGCTTAGTGAAGAACAGTATCACAAAAAGTTTTATTTTGTATAAATGACTTGTACTTAAAAGAAAAATGTGGTTTTAGTTTTGATAATGCCTGACCAATGAGAATCTTTTTCAAGTAACTGTGGAGTGGCCTTAATGCTGTAAATAATCCAATTGGCCAAGTCCCAGTACAATGTAGATGAGAAAAGGATGCAGGAAATTCTGTTGTTTACACATGTGTCTGTTACACTGAGAAGCAAGAGGAGCCCAGCAAACTGAGAGGGTAAGGGGTCTCAAGCTTGTGGGTTTAATGTTTAATTTCTATAAATCTCTTCAGGGATAAAGTTTGAGTTACTATCATGCTGATGGTAAGGAGGAAAACAGTCTAAAATGACCAGAAAAAGTACTGAAGATCAGAAAACAGTATTTGAAGTATGTGGCTAAGTTATATCTAGCTAGATTTTTTTCTTGTATGCTTTTTGCTACTATCGTGTAGTATTACTTCTAAAATCCCATTAAACATGTTTTTCAAGTGTAGTAGAATCTTTACTTACCATAACCAGGTAAGTTTTTAACATTTTGTAAGTGACAGGTTGTTTTGTTAAAAAGTTATTTCTTAGTTTTGATTAGAAATTAGTATAAATGCAGAAATTTCACAGATTATACTGTTTTACTACTGAAAACCTTTTATAAATTACTTTGTGAAATGCATATTTAATGGCATAAACTGGTAAAACTTTGGTACCTTTTAATGGGTGTGGTATTATGGACATAAGTGTCATGAAAATATTGTTATGAGTGTGCAGAAGTTCATAGTGCATTTTTTGTTGGAAAGCAGTGTTTTCACAGTGTTTCTATTTTCATAAGTTATGCAATTCGATAATGAGTTGTATAATCCTAACTTCCTTCAGAAAATATCTGAAGACGGGATAAGAAAAATGTGTTCTTAGCTGTGTGGTATTATTCTAATGCAATGAAATATATTTTTTTGATACTATGATTTGTTGATGCTGGACAAAGATATTCAGTCTGTCATTATTTTAAAGGCAAGTGTCAGAGATGGTGTGAGACACTGTGGATGATCCTTCAGCAATGAGAACCAAGGGTCAAATTTCAAGAGCAGTGTTCATGAGTTTAATAAGCATATATAGCAGTTACTACTAATGGGCTTCCAACTGACTTCCAGATAGCTGCGTTTTGTTTGCGTTAGTTCTTACTGATTCTTACAAACATTTTATGAAGCAGACTCTGCTATGAATCGTATAGTTAGACTCTTAGGTTTTTTACTGTGTTGTTAGGAAAATTATTTGTGTTTCTGAATGCAGTCCTTTTCATAATAAAATGAAGATAAATGAATTTCCTAAATATATTAGGCATCATTAATAGAACTAGTTGTATCACTTCCAGATACATCTACAAAAAATTAGTCAAAAATGTGAAATTAGATGTCTGGGGGTGGGTTTTTTTGTGTATTTGCATGTAGCCAGCTTTGAATTTTGGCCAGTCTTTCACCCGAAGTATAAAATACTAATGTTAACCTTGGTCAAATCTGAAAAATAAATCACTTGTAAATGAATACGCTAAAGGAGCTGTTAATGAACAGGCTTAAATCACTGTCATTTACTCCAACACAAGAGGGGTAGATATTGGAACCATTTGAAGTGTACAATTTTGATATTGATGAAATCATAGATTCATAGAATGGTTTGGGTTGGAAGGGACCTTAAAGATCATCTAGTCCCAATCCAACCGCCACGGACAGAGAAGACCCCAGTACAGCAGGTTGCTTAAGGCCCCATCCAACCTGGCCTTGAACACTTCTGGGGATGGGACATCCACAGCTTCTTGGGGCAGCCTGTTCCAATGTCTCACTTATACTATTCACTCCTATTCTCTTTCTAGTCCATACAATGATCTTTAATTGACTGGTTTATTATGAAAATGATCTTTCCTGAACACATTGATTCTTTGTTCATGCTGATTAAGTAATCTAGGTCTGATTTACACTGGGTTAAATGAGACTGGGTTTTTTACCAAGCCCATTCTTATTTAATGTCAATCACATTACTGGAGGAGTACCAGGAGGAATTGTCATGAAAGCTCATATTGTTTCAATTTTTTTTTTTAATGTATTTTCAGTTGACTGGTATGTTTCTCCATAACTTTTGTAGGTATCCATTTTTGCAAAAGGATGCCAACTTCTCTTCTTGCCATGCTGAGTGGTCACCACTTATACAAATAATTTCTTCTGTTTTAGTGGGATTACATATTGGCCTACAGTGAGTGGGCACTGAGAGAATAAACAGAGATGCTTCTCTATGCATTTACGTGACATCTGGTATACAACATATGATACTTTGTGATTTATTTTATGTGACCACTCTGGTAGCTGTGGATTCCTGGTTAAAGTCACAATATGGATTATTCCTTAGTTCATTTCCCTCAAGGATGATTTGGTGGAGTTGGAGTCATCACAGGATAATATCTTACGGCATTAAATCTCACAAAGCAGTCCTTGAGCTGTTGAAAGACATGAAATGGTGTTAAAATACTAGACTGGTTAGGGAGAAATAAGAATAATTACATTAAAATGTCCAAGTAGCAACCTTTTTGTAAGGAATATTCTTAAAAGAATTAATTATAGAAGATATGGCTTCTAAAACTGTTCTGATAAAACCAAAAACATCTCCACACAACAGAATTGTTAATTCTGATACAGCTATGTCAGAGTAGTTGAACAAGCCAAAGGGATATGCTCTGACCCAGAGAAAACAAAATATTAATGAGTGTTCTTATTTGTCAACTTATGTGGGTGGGAAAATCACTTGTTTCTACACTCTGAGTAGTGTTTTGAAGAAAAATTGGTTTGTGTCCTAATAAGCATTGGAATGTTTTATGTGTTGGTCTGAAACAGACCATCAGATATTTGTGATTTATTTTCTCTACTCCCAAAGTTATGAAATATCTTTTAAAAGTAGGTCATGTTTTGAATAGGAAAACATCATAAATGATTTCAACTCTAACAAGACAATTCTTGATCTCTCATATCATAAAGCATGTGGTTTTAAGATACTGTCAAGAATTTTAAAAACCTGAAGGATTTCTCAGAGTATAAGCAGGGATTAGAAAGTTAACTTTTTCAGGGATATGCTGTTACATCTTCATGCTTTATTGGAAATAAAATAAAATAAAATAAAATAAAATAAAATAAAATAAAATTAAAAAAACACCCCAAAAAACCCCAAAACAAAACACTCCCCCCCCCTCCCCCCCATCAGTGGGGTTTTTTAGTAAGAAAAAAAAGCCTGTAAATGAAAGTGAAGCTATCCAGTTCAAGGTCACTTTCCAAATGAGTAACATAGAAGAAGGTAGAAATGAGGTACAAACTCTAGAAAATAGACTTGGGATGATTTTGTCTAAATAATGAAGCTTCTCTATGCATTTGAGTGACCTCTACTGTTTGGATGAACATGTTTTAGCATTGCATCTGACCTGATTCTGGCTCAGTAAAATGCTCTTCAAAATGGTTCAGTTTCCTTTTTTTAAACTTCCTTTTGAAGCTGAAAAAAACCCAGCTGAATTGACCTGTAGCCCAATCTGAAAAAAAAAATGTGGTAAAAATCCCACCGATGGGTGAAGTCCTCTGTTGCATTTTGCAGTAGTTGAGCCTCCTCAACTATATTTAATAAGAAGTTACAGTGGCTCTCACAAAGAGGTGAATTTGGCTTTTGAACCTAACAAAATGAAACATTAAATAGTAGAACCCTAATATTATCAACAGCTGGGAAAGGAATTTAACCGTTGAGAACTCGCCATGATACAATGGCCTTTAGTCTGAATAGTGTGCTATAAGCTTATTTGTAGCTTACTTGCAAATATTTATGTTTCATCTATCTTAAATTGTTTAACTAATACCGTGGATGAAAATCACCAGCTGAATGAGATGTTTTTAGTTTTCTTGTCCTCTTTGACTTCTAACTTACAGGCGACTTTAATGCTTGTAAATATTAAAGACTTCTAAGACCAAATATGAATTACATACTCAAAGGCAGATCTAGCCTTGTGGATGATGTCTATTATTTCCCCACATTTCTGTAGTCTTCCCTCTTTCTGAAAAGCTCAGAGGAAATCCATGCAAGATACTCTTCTGTGTCATGTTAAAGGGCTGCCTGTCAGTATGAGCAAGGCAGTGCATGTGTTCACTGGCTGAGCTCGTATCCTGTAGTAACACACCGACAGCTCGGATCGAGCTGAGTCTTTTGAGATTCTCTGTTGTGACTGACAATTCATTCTCCTGAAACTGAGCTGAGTGTTGTAAGAAGCTACCTGCTTATCCTCCTTGTTCTCCGTAAAGGGGGTTATGACCCTGTTAGTGCTGCAGCTCATTTCAATGTGTGTTAAAAAATGTTTGTCACACTAAACACTCACTGAAACTAACTCACTCTGCTTTCTGCGGAAACAGAGGAGAAAGAGTCATGCGCTTTGGTGTTCTTAGTCTTAGCTGCAGAACTGCTGAAAAACAAACCAAACAAAAAAAACCATATACCATTTTGATGTGATTAAGAGCAAATTTCATTGTGCCTGAAGAACAAGATGCCTATAGGTGTTTCTGTAAATCACGGGAAGAGTTCACTTCTATCTTTAGCCATAAGCATTAAGAAAAGGTAGTGTTTCAGTATACCAAACTAGTATTAACTAATGTGAACCCTATTCTTCTGAAGCAATTACCTGTTTCAAGTTTGAACAACTGATTACTATTGTTTTAAAGAGATCTCTCTATGCTATTCAGAAGACACCTATTAGACCCGATGTTTAACTGATATGAATTAGTCTGAATTAACCATTGCCTTATTTTAAATACACTCTGAATCTGTTCTCAATTGAAGTTATTATTAATATTCTGATTCATAACCTGTCTTTCCTAATAATAATTCAGACAATATATTCCATGAAGATTACCAATCTTCACGTAGAATCAATGAGATTAGATTAGAATTTAGGAGAGTTGGCTACGTGATTAACTCAGAAGTTTACAGTAGGTTTTGTAAACCTGTTTGTAAGTTGTTTACTATGAAAGGATCTAAAACTTTGACAGTTCATACTTACCCTAACTACCTGGGAAACTTATTTTGCCTCTTTTTTTCATTGATCATATCCTAATAAAAAGTGATAATCAAATCTCGAAGGGGAGCTAGGCAAGCAAACTGTCTCAAAAGCCACAGCTACCGAATTTAGTTGGATTATGCTTGGTTTAGCTTCTTCTTAATACTTCTTTTTGAGAGTGTCTGAGAAAGTTGTTGGTTTCACATACACTTCCTTCCCTTACTGCATAATCTGACTTTACAATATATTATTTCAAGTGTAGTGGCTGAGGAATGAGTATCAATACTACAGACTTGAATGTATAAAAATTATGGGTGAAATATTATAAAGGTTTTTCATCAAACAAAACATTCTTGGGGAAATGAAGTTACTGTAAATTATATTTAAAGCAGTACTTCAGAACTTCTTTTGGCCTTATGGGTAGTAAATGACAACATCTCTATGTACAAATATTTATGTTACCCATATTTAACCCTAAGGATTTGAATACAACTTCAAAGATGTGAAGAAACATCATCTTGTTGCTGTAAAAGACTTTGAAAGATATTGCAATGGTATATAATCACTTGTATTAGCCAGTAGACTTAAATCAGAGTAAGTACATAATTCTGGTTCTCATCTGAAGAAATAGTATCCAAACAGTTTAGAGCTTATTAAAATTGGCAGCCAAAAAAAAAAGAGAAAGAGTAACATTTATTTAGTCTTTACCTTTATTGTAATCTGTGACTACCTTCCAAGTTGCTTTTTTATGAATACATATGTTTATACTATGTATATATAGTGTGTACAGTATGTATATAGTCTGTATAATATTAAAAAAGATATATGCATGTGTTTTAAAAAACAATCTAAACACTGAAGAGGATTTTACTTTAAAATGGGTATTTAGACATGGAGAGAAAATGGTAAAAGGACAAGAGGGAAGACAGTTCATAGGACCACAGCAAAGTGGACCGGGTCATTTTTTTTGGTGCATCCTTTTTCAGAGAAAATTATAGCATTCCATTCTGAGCAAGAAGCTTTAAGACCACCCCACCCCCCCACACCCCCCTGTCAGCAAAAATAATGTAAAATATGCTGTAAAAGAATTCTTGTCCTGAATTACTGCTTTTAATTATTGGCACCTTTTTTCTTAGTGTAACTTAATAGAAAATGTTCACTTTACCTAGGGGTGTTTTTATTCTGTGGAAAGAAATAACCACTCGGTTCTTAAAAGCTTTTAGCTCTGTCAGCTTTACCAGTCTTGTGGTCAAATTCTCCTATTGGCATAGAAAGTTTCATCATATTTTACAGAAGCAATTCACACATTGAGAGAAATATATAATACCTCATTGTTAGATGAATCATGGTATAGGTAATCATTTCAAAAAAACATCAGTCCAAATATTAAATTTTGTGAAACTTCATGAAGAAGTAAACGTTTCCTGCAAGATACTAATTATTGCTGTTACAGGTGTATTTTTTCTGGATTGTTTCCACCTGTGCTTAGAAATGACCTTCAGCCTGGGAAGTATCTGGGAATGCTTGATTATCTTGTTCACCCCTTTCCTTTGTACACAGTGTTCTCATATTTGCAGTTTCCGTTGGCAGAATAGATTTGGGGGATAAAGCCTTCTTTCTTCGTTTTCCGTGTTCCTTACAGCTGGTTTCTCACAACAGTGCAGAATTGCTGCTTTTAAGGCAGTTCAGAAAATGGGCTTATTTCTTGTGGCTCTTCCCTACTTACAAGGTGTTTTGTGACCCATTTGGCTAAAAGTTACATATTCTGAGATTCACAATTTGCGATCTTAATTTTGTCTCATTTCCTGGATGTCATGGCAACATTGTTAAAACTGCGAGAAACAGGCTTGCAGAGCTCCTCAGAAATCACACTACTCAGAGAATCATGCTAACAGGGACTTTTGAGGTCAACTAATCCATCCCCCTTGTTCAGAGCATCAGCCAGCCTGAGGGCCAATTAGGTCTACTTCATGTTTCTTTTTTGAAGATATAAATTATACATATCTGCAATTTTACCCTACATGTCTTCATGTGAATTATTAAAACTTTCAGAAGAAGCATAATACTATTAATAATAGTATGGATTTGTCCTCTGGAGTCACAGAATTTTAGTTATTACAATGAATACTGGAATATCAAGAAGCAGTATGCTTAATCCTGTTGCAGTGTAAAATGCTTATTTCAGCATTATTGCAATTGCTTTATTTTCTTTCGGTTTCTGGATAGTCTGACTAATTTAGAAAAAAGATCGAGCCATTTCTGAGTCCTCCTTTCATGTACTACTCTTTCTGTGCTTTATTGCCTTTCAGTCACTATCTTTACTGTGCTCATCCATTACCTCTTCTGGGAATTTAGCTATAAATGGACTACTAATAAAATAATGCACTTTCTGGGTGTACTTCAGAAGTGCTTTGTCTGTCACAATATTTTGTATGGTGGTAAAATCATTTTTCTCTGCAGAACTACCATTTTCCTGAAGTTATTTTCTAGTTTTTAACTTTTCTAGGCCTGCTAGGTTGGTAGCAAACTTTGTTTATGGATTTTTTAATAGAAGGCCAAGTTGAAACTTGGGTCTCTGCTTTCGCCTTCTCTCTCTGTCGTATTATTCCATCTCATCATGTAGAGTTGACCAACTCAGAAGCAGGATCTGACTCCAGTTTTGCATAGATTCTACTATCAAGGGCTTAATTTCATTTGGTCCTACTCCTTTTCTGCCTCTGGAGTTTTTTTGCGTCTTCTGAGATTAAATTTATTAATTTGTTTTCAAGGCAAAGGTGTTTATACCATAAAGAAATAATGAGGAAAATAGTAATATTCTGTGTTTCCAAGATTATAAATTTGGTTAGATCTATAAGAAACATAGAAGACTACTCAGTACTTCTCTCTTTACTGTTTCCTCTTGAACAGGCTAAGCATTTTGCGTTTATTTTCCTTCAGTTCTATCGTTTTTGTTTGTAAAGCATTTGAGGTTTTATCCTGTCCTTTAGGAACTTTGAAAATTAAAGAACTTGGAAATTAAGATTTAGGCCTGACACTGTCTCTTGCACTTAAAAAATTCAGGCAGATGATATGTTATAGAAGGAAGATGAGGTTGCATAATTTTAGTCTTATGTATCAGGACATTAATGAATTGCCACTGTGATTTCATTTTATCTCAAAGACACACTTAAGACATCATACTATCCAAATTGATGTGTTAAGGAAACCATTTTTTTTCAGGCACTTCTAAGATTTCCTAATCAGACAAAAAAGCTCAAAACAACACAATGCCACCACCTCATCAAAACAAAACCTGACAAACCTATAAATACTTCTCTTTGTAAAGTTAAAAACATAACTTTATATTTTATCATTTTCATAGCATAACTGTTTTTAGTTACTGGACATGAGAAGGAAATAAAACAGGGTTTGGAAATAAATTAGATCTGTATTGATATTTTTATGTTGAAAGGAAACTAGACAGGTATAAATAGGAGGGAAAAATATCACATAACTCTTAATAGGAAGTAAACAATCTGCACTATTTGTCCCCTCAGGCCATTTTTTGGCTGATTTTTAATTATGATACATGTAAGGAATGTAATGTTTGGAAACAACATAGCTTAAAAATGTACCATATGGTTTAATATTGTTAATATTGTTTTATAGCTGTGGAGAAAAAATAAACAGAATCATCTTTGGCTGTGCATTAAAAAGTCTTGAAAGCACTATCTTTTAATTTTCATGAGGTATGATAATCTGCATATGATGTCATGGTCTGTTTGGATCTCTCAAATTTACAGCACAGTGTACTTTGTAAATTAAACTTTATTTTATGAACTTATGACCTCATTAAAAAAAAATTTAAAAAATATAATATAAATCCTCTGCCTCAAAAAACACTGCCAAAACATAAAGACATCAAACAATGGTGGAATCGTCTTTGTACAGACTAGTCCAACACATGAACTCACAAATAATTTTTTCCCTAATTCACAAGCTCTCTAATTTACAAGTTCTCTAAATCATATTTTCTCTAGGAACAAACTAGTTACCGAGCTGTCGATGCCAGTGCTCATTCTTTCTCCTCTATCAAGGTGTGAATGTCCCCCATATCACACTGACAAGCACAAAATCCTCATCAGTCACCCTGTTGTTGAATCTGCTACAAAAACGTTGGGGTTTAGCTTAGGCATTTACATTTTCCAGCCCAGAACTTCGGTCTGTAGCACTTGCATGAGTTAGAGTAACCTGAGGAAACTGCCAGGTAGTTGCTTCTTGAAGATGCAGGAGTTGTTGGCTGCAGGTAATATCAGCCCTTATCTCTTCCTAGCCGCTGAGTTCTGTGTACAGGCTGCTTTCACACAGACCACTCACGTTGGGACTGCTCTCAGCATATGTCAGACTTTAGGATCAGCTGTGTGTTCATTATTATCATATTTTTACTTTTCTTTCCTCTAAGAATTTTCCAAGTCATTTTGGTTATCCTGGCTTCAGTGTCTCGTAATATCAAGAAATTTATTTGCTAGGATTTTAGCGTAGAATTAATTCAGTTCATATACCAATTTCACCCAATAGATTTTGAATACCATCTCTTTAACCTCCATGTCCTATTGGCAAATTACTTTGTAGCCACTGTCATAGAGATGGTCGCTATAATCAGCACTGGTTTCATTCCATGCAGGAGTGTATATGTTGGTTATGTTCAATGTATATTCATTGTTATTAATTTTGGAGTCATAATCATAGGCTCTTGTACGTAATGCAATTGCATTAAGTGAAGGGCACTTTTAGTAAGAAGTAGGCTGGATTATTTTTTAAGATACACAGCCATGAGCAAATGGTAGCTTTATTTTGTCCATCTACTTTGATTTGCACAGTGATTATTAGGAGTGTTTATGAGAAAATTGTCGCGTGTTTTCTCATTGTGTACATATGCTGTAATCATTCTGGGCCACTAGTACATGATTCGTTTCCTTACATGCCTGTAGTACCCCTTTCACTCTGTTGTTATCACAACCACATACAGCTTCTTGTCCAGTGTTACTACAAATAGGTAAATTCAGGTTAACTTAAGATTTAGTGTTAATGTAGCATTATCACCCACTGTCAATACTTTCCCGTGTGATGTTGCAGGTGGTAATCCTTCTGTAACTAGCTTTGAACGTGTGTTATCATGGATCTGCAATGCCTGAGTTGTTCCATGGACAATGTTAAAAATGCAGGATCTGTTATAGATAAGTTCTGGGTATGTGTTCCAAGCATCATTGTTGCCATGGTGATGCAGTAGGGTCACTTTTTCTGCGAGAGAAGACACTCAGTTCTTGGACATAATCCAGACTTCAGTTGTTATTAACTTATTCCCTTTTTCATTGTAAAAGGAGAGGCACACAGATAACTCCTGAGTTGGATGTTTAACTGCGATCTCATTTCATGGACTTCAGGAGGGTTTTACTTCTGTTTGAACAGGATTTGGGGCAGCTATTGATATGAATTCCTTATCTATGGTTCTTCTTGTGGGGGTTTGTCACTTGTGTAGTCAACTTACAAGTTCTCACAGATAGAATCCACACATAGAGTATTAATAGATCCATTCTTGCGTAGTGGCTGGTTTAGTAGTTTATTCCATTGATCTACTGACCCACTATTTTGAGGTTAATGCAGTAGCTGGAAAATCCATTGTACAAGATTTGAGCCAAACCAAGCTTGTCCTACCTTTTTCTTAAAATGTTATCGATGCTAAGATTGTATTTGTCTGGATAAGGGAGATGTAGGAAGCCACTGGCTTAAAGCAGTTGCGAGACCAGTGATGGCTTGGGCAGGGAATATATTCTGAATACCACTATTTCTGCTCCGGTAAGGATTCTTTTTCACCCTCCAGGTGTTTGTCGTAGTACACATGAGAAGTTTCCCAGATTAACTTACCTTCCATGAAGTTGGTAGAATGTTGGCAATGTGCTGTACCACTGTTTAACAAAAATGGCAGAAATATACAATTTGTTTCACCTGAACTTTTGCCACTCCTCTTTTTTATCCTCTCTCATTGCCTGTTGAAATAAATCCTACGTCCCTGTGTTTCTAAGCCACTCCTGTAACCAGGTACTTGTTCTGCCTCAGAGTTTTGTGCTATATTTTTTCTAACCAAGTGATCAGCCACCTGGCTCTGTGTTGCCAGGATTTTTGGGGTTTTGGTAATTAGGTACATTTTTTATGGGTATGTTTTTAGACTGAGCTATGCCATGAATCACTTTCCAGTGTGATGTTTTTCACCATACATTTCAGTCATTCACTGAGCAAAATTTTTTCATCTAGCCACTGGGTGGAACCCCTAAGGGTGACTAATGAAAACCAGCTTTACAATAGGAACAGATACACAAAATTTGATCTCCTCTTTTTGAGTTATTAGCTTGGTAGTTAGCAGCCCTTAGTAAACAGCCCAGTTTTCAGGGAGTGAGTTAAATCACTTCCTATATTCTTCCCATAATGACCACATCACCCCTGCCCATTTTCTTTAAGCCTTCTCTCTGTGTCAGGGTGTGTTGATTGGTGAACTGCAGCAATACCATGGAAAGTTCTGACTTTCCAGTAGCACTTACAAAAGAACATGGACAGTTCTATAATTCATTTTGTCCTATTAAATTTATAGATTAGACAAAAAAAAAATTAACTGGCTTAATCTGAAGCAGACATTTTCTGTAAAGACAGAATGCTGTAAAAAATTTTGGCTGAGGTCTTAATAATTAAGGGACATGTAACTAAGGATTAAATCATTCAGTTAGTAAAATGATGTTGAAATTGTATCCTCAAGCACTGCCCTAGCTACTGAACTGACTGCAAAAGCTGAGTTCAGTGAGCAGATATTAACATGAGGAAAGTGCAATAATTCTTTTCTCTCCTGGTGATTTTGTTAGCTGTGCCACCAAGGGTGAATAAACTGCTGTTTACTTAAAACAATAGCTGGCAATAATAAATCAAGATCTCTTCTCTTTCTTGCTGGTGTTCAGGATCATTAGGTAAATAGGAAGGGTTTCAATATAATGAAATATGGTTGACACCTGTGTTCCTTGTCGTGTTCACAAAACATCTGTCTTTTTTTTTCCCTGAGAAATATTCTCTCTCTGTTCTCACTCTATCATCACACATATTATTCCCACCCCACTCACATGATACAATGAATGTTGCTTCCTAAATTTTGTTCATGCTTATTTTAAATTACTCCGTTAAGAAAACAACTCTAAAAGGGATTTTTGTTTTCCTTCTTATCCCTCAGTTTTTAAAACTGGAAATATCAGAAGGCTTCACTGATCAGAAAACCCCCACTTTCATCCAGTTCTCTAACTTTATTTTATCTTTCCATCAAATTATCTTTTATTAAGTCATTACGCTCACTGAGCTCCAAATGCTGTGCTAGCTACTCTGTTACTGCAAACTCAAGCTAGCAACTTTTAAACTAGCTGCACACTGTATTTTTTTTGTCAGTTTTAGACTTGTGAAATTTCTGATGTTTAGAGAGCTGCATCCAACAACATTAACATGGAGCTTTCTTCCTTTAATTGTCTTTAACATACAAGTTAGAAATTATTGCCCCTGGAACATATATAAATACAGAGATATTTTATAGATGAGAGTATTCTGAGTTCAATGTAGATTTATTATGTTTTCTATGAGGTGGTCATCTACCAGAGAAGAGAATTTTTTTTTAAAGTATCACTTTAAGTACAGGGATGATTAAAGATTCAGTAGCAGCAGATTCAGTACTACAAGTCTTCAGTTGGACTGTTAGACTTGTTTTTTATTATTATTTCATCAGTGCAGTATTTTCTAGAACACAAAAGAGTAGATTGATATGAACTATAAATAAGATAAAATAAGTCCATCCTAATCATCCCTTAGGCATGGTGAGATTTTTCAGTTTCCAAACTTTTACAATAATCAACGCATTTTTCTAATTTTTAAATCTTTGCTTCCTTTCAAACTAATATTTTAGTCTACTTCTTTAAAAAATAGATACAAGCACAAATCTTCGTAATTCATACTTGTAATAGATTTCCTCTTACCTGTTTCACTTATCCAACAAATATTTCTATTATTTTTTTGTTTTTATCCTGAGCCAGCCAGCCACTGAAATGGATTGTGTTGAGATCTGTCTCTTTTAATGAAAAAATGATATTATTCTACTTCTTGCAATCTTAAAGGGGATTTCTAAACAACATGTTTTGATTAAATTTTCTGAAAAGCACATAGGGAAGTCAATACAAATAGAAACACCTCCTTGTCCTTACCACTTCGGAGCAAGCCAGCTCTTCTATTTTGTGGAGAAGGAAAGACTTATTTGAATTCTTAATTTTTTTTAATTTTAGGTACAGAGTTGGGATCATCTATCCATGCTGAAAAGTGCAGGCAAAGTTCAGCCTGTCATAAAATTATTAGAAGGCTGAGAGACCTCTAGCTTACTGTATAAGCCTACTTCAATTATTACAGCAGTAAGTTTGATCTGACTCTCAGTGTCCCAGCCTCACTTGAACACTTGAGCCGTCACAGTGGAGGGGAGCAAGAATTCATGACCAGTGACTCTTTTTTCAGTATCCTGTGATCTGTGAGCTCAATATTTCTCCATCTTTGGAAATATTACTGAATTTCAAATTACAAAATCACCTTAAACCTGTAATGAAACATCAGCCACAGGCTATTCTGATTCATGAATATTTTTCAGGTCCTTCAAATTTTCAGTCAAAGAAAATTATTGCCATTCTTACTTCTCCATCTTTTAAGATTTGTAAACTGTGCATTCCCATGTTCTCCCTTCTTTTAATGAATATGCAAAGATGCTAGCAAAATCCACTGAAAAACCTACTGAATATGAAAAGTGTAATAAACTTTTCTGTAGATATCTACTAGTTTGGGACAGACACAAAAAATGTAAGAAAAAGTTATTGTACTATTTAAAAATCCAAAAGTTTCAACTATTTCATTATCTATTTATTACATTATGTAGTATGTTTTAAATATATTATTATGCATTTAAAATTTACCATGGTTTTGTTTGGTTGGTTTTTTAATTAAAGCTTTAGGAAACAAAGGCATTACCACAACCCAGATGTTAAATTAACAACTGACCGCAAGAGTTTAATATTTAGTTAATTTGGCTCTACTGGGCCTCATGCAAGTTTGTGAGTGGCAACATCTTTGTATTTTGGATAAGCCTTATTCAAATTAAATTGCTGGAAGTAGGTCAAGAAACAAGAAAAACTCAACCTTGATGAAGCTTTGGCAGCAGCTCTGCTACATCTGTGTAGTGTTGTTGTGGGGCTTGATGGTACTACACCAGACAGTGATAATGAAGGGAGCTGGGAGTCCTTCATTGTCCTTTTCCTTCTCTCATATCCGTACTCCACAACAACAGTTCTCCATAAGCTTCTAACAAATGGCAAATAAATGTCCTGAAAATCATGGAAAAGTTGAAAACAGCTGGAAAATTGCAACAAAGCCCGCAAAAACTTCTATTCAGTTGAAATGAGACATAATTGAATCTTAATGCCAAAATTATCAACCCTTCAGTCTTTTGTTTGCAGCATTGGCCTTCTGCGTTTCAAATGCAGGTGTTAGCACTAATTGCTGTAATATATAAATATGGTTTTTTACAAATGGATATTGCAATATAAAAACAATTTCTTTTTTACTCCAAACCACTTAGACTTCTATTGAAGTAGCAAGATTTTAAGTTTGTTTATTTGTAGTTTGTTTGTAGTTTGTTTGGCTGGTTGCTCTGGTTTGTTTTTAGCATAACCAAGAGGAAAAAAACAAGGAGGTATAAGTGACTGGTCTCTACAGACTGTCCACATCAGCATTTTCTCAGCACTGGGGTAGGAAAGCAATTTCTGAGAAACCGTTTTTCATCTGGGCCAAATAAGTAATAAATAATGAAGAGATAAATAATGAAAAAGAATGCAACAAGATTTACTAGCTGAGTCATATCACTATGAGGTAGGCTGTACAATACAGTAGGATAGTGCTACACTTTCAAAAATAATATAAGAATGTATTACCTGGAAATCTTCTGGAATGCAGACAACAAAATAAAGCCGCCTATAAAAAATGCTTGATTTTTCTCGTGAAACAAAGAAAATCCAAAGGTCACAGGGGTTTTGATTTTTTTTTCCTTAGCTATGCAAATTATAAGGTAAGTTTTGCCTTTTATGAAATTCTGCAGTTTAGGAAAGACGGCAAGTGATTTGTGATTGTAGTTCTATACAAATAACTTCTTCCTGCTAGATATTTAAAATATATATTGATTCAATTTAATCTTGTCTTGAAGGAAGAAAGCTTTTGTCTGTTTTCTTTAGACTCAAACATTTTTGAGAGCGCTGTGATTATTTAATGACTCTTCCTTTGCAAGCAAATCCTAGCCAAGTAATAGATATGTCTGTTTATGCTGTACTAAAAAAGTATTGAATAAAAGATATTTGAATAACTATTTGTTGTTGATAAAGCACAATTCTAAAACATGAGCAGCATCATTAACTCACTATTACAGCAGTAAAAAACCTGACTGTTGGAGGTTATTCATATAATATTATTATTAAAGCTAAATTGTTGTCTGTTTTTGTCTTTTTTAGGAGCAAAATTAGATGATGAATCAAAACATGAATTTAGACTCCATTGAGAAACAAATGGAAGAGATAGAGGTTTTTGGGGCCCAACCAACACAACCTGAAAAATTAGATAGATGTTGGCAGCCAGGTGACCATCTGCATCATTCAAATCTTCCATCTCAAAGTTTATACCCATACTCCCCTCATTATGCACATATGCATACAAATTGCAACAGTGATTGGGAAATTTTTGAAGCAGTAAAAATTCAGGAACTGGAAGAAGTCAAAGCCAGAGCTGCCCAAATGGAGAAGACCATGCGCTGGTGGTCAGATTGCACCGCTAATTGGAGGGAGAAATGGAGCAAAGTTAGAGGAGAAAGAAATAAAGCACGAGAAGAAGCAAGACAGCTGAGAATCAAACTAGACAGTGTCATCAAAGAGCTGAGTGTGCTTAAAAAAATAAATCAGGATTTAGTAGGTGAGAAGGAAAACTTAGAAAATGGAACTGCTTGGAAAACAGAATGCAGTTGCTCAGAAATATCTTTTACTAAAGAAGACCGAAACATGTTAATGTTTCTGGAACCAGAACCTCTGAAAGACCTAAACAAAATCATGAAAATTCCTGGAGCAGAAGACACTAAGAAGGTAAAGAATGGGTTACCTTTTCTGGATCATGAAGAAGTGGCAAAGGATGGATGTGTATGTAGAAATAGGATTTTTCATGCATTTTGACCAAAATGTTGCCTGATCCATTCTGCTAGAAAACCCTTTTTTTATCCCCCACCCATCTAAATATTCCTAATACAGAAAAATACAGAAAACAATTCATACCCTTGCACTATGACTAGACATTTAAGTAACAGAGGCAGACTGTTCTATCCAATAACTTACACTGTTGTTTTGATTCTCTCTCATGTTTTATGGTAACAGATTACCTATCTTTTCTGAATTAACCATGTTTTGTATACTTCCATTTCTTTTCCCCTCCAAAAAAGCAAATTAGGTTCTTGGCTTCTAAAATAAAGTCATTTAATTCTCCCTGAACTTCAAAAACATGGGAAGAGGTGGGGCAAATTCTTTTGCAAATTTGCAAGAGGTTTTTGTTTGATAAGGAGAGCAGTTTAGTCATGACATAGAATTAAACAATGGAGTAGCAGCACTGTTTAAACAGCTTCTAGTTCTATATAAAAGATCCAGCTGTATTGATCAAAAATTGAAGTATTTGTTCATGTTTAACTACCTTTAATTCTGTGCCTTGGAATGCACTGTATAGTCTTCACAGACAGCACCATGTAAAAACTGTGTTCGTTGTCTGATAGATGGCAGTCATTGTAGATATAGGTAATTTTTTCATACATTGCAGGAAAATTTTTTCCCTGCATTGTAAAAGTAGGAAATTTTTTACTTCAATTCAAGGGAAATTGCCAAGATCTTAGATCTGAATGTACTCTGTTTGGAAATTTTACCCTGTAATGCATATTAATGATATTACATTCCTGTGAAATCTGGGAAAAAAAAATGTAGTGTTAGTAATGAGAATAAATTTTGCCAAAAAAACCATGCCTTTCATATTTTAAGGCAAACAAATATGCCATTGGAAGGAAATACCACAAAATATATTTTAACTATTTCTCCTTAGTATAAAATATTTTCTACTTGAAAACTGAAACTTTATATGTGAATGGGAAACATTCTTATCTTTTCAGTGGTTTCTAGTATTTTCTGATGTAAATTTTGGGCATTCCTACAAAAACTCAAAAGAACAGAATGATGTGAAAGAGGACTGTCAGTAAACTACTAAAATGAGATTAGCTTTTAAACAAAATTCCTCAGATGTGGTAAAGCAAATACATTTCTAAAAGAAACTTGTTTATAAGAGACATTCAGTCTTCCTCAAAAATGTGTATTTTAGTTTTAATTATTTTTTCATAATTGATATTAGTTTTGCTTATGTTTTCTACTCAAAGCATGTACCTTCAAAATAGATATCTGTATACTTTGTTCCTTATGAAAAACTTGTATAAGCCGACCACATGCTTCAACACACTTTACATAAAAAGTTTAGGAGATCATAATGTAGTTTCTAGTTATAGTTTCTCTATTTGTATGGATAAATTGCATTCCTGGTTTTATTTGTTCCAGGATTCTTTCTTCACCACAATTACAGCCAGCAAAAGATAAATGGAATATATTTCCTTAGTGAAGACACATTAGAAATATTTTGGATATGAAGCTTGTCATAACAGAAGGTGTGACATCACAAAATTACAGTGATTCAAACATAGTGACTTTTTGCACCTTCTACCCATATACAGTCAAACTGTGTAAGATGTTACCTATTTCCTTTTTTTCTCCTGCATTCCTTAAATGTCTAGAAGAGCCTTAGTAGGCCCTGCAGGAGCTCTGTTAGACTTTCTCCTTCATCTATGTTTTTCTCAGGTGTCCTATTTTTGTTTTCTCAGGATGTAAACAAAGACCAAAGCAACGACAATAAAAAATTCAACCCCAAGCCTCCTGTTTTCTTCTCCAATGGACTTCCCAGCACCTATTTGGAGGAACCTAAAACAAGTTTGGGCACTACAGCTAAGACAACAGAGAATGATTTAATACATGTATCAGTCTTGAATTTGCATTTGGCTGAGATGAAGAAAATCTTACAGAAGGAAAGAGAGTAAGTGCAAAATATATCCTACTTGTGGAATTCTCATCAAGGAGTTTAAGACAGCTTCTAAAATAGATATGGTGATGTTTGCATTTGTTGATCATATGTTCTAAGCTTTATTCATTGCTATTTGCAAGGCTTTAGAAGAATGTATAGAGAGAATTCAGCATAGTGTGTTTATTGTTTTCTTTGCCTTTTCTGTCATTTAAATAAGAGGTGTTCTATACAAATATATACTTATTAGCAAATTGGTATCAGTGCAGTGATATCTGAGGTGTGTTATACCCAGTTATTGGAGTGTTTTGTGTGTAATAACAAACTTTCATATACTCCACCAGCAGACTTTGAAAGAGTCCAACTGCAGAATGACAAAGGCTGTTTTTGAATTCAAAATATATGAATCAGCTGAACAATGCTGTTAACCTCTTCACTTCTAGCAAAGTCTGTGTTAAAACCAGATAACACAGAGAGAGGGTAACACATTTATTGTACACTTATGTAGCGTATCAAATTTGCCTCACATAAATACTAAATGTACATTTTGATGGCCTAAAAGAAGTCTTGTCTTGTATAAATGGTCAATATTGAGAAAGATTGAATCTCACCAGAAAGGTTTTTCAAGGAAACATGCAGCATGTGATGTATGATGATGTAGTAGCAGACTTTAGGTACTATACACCTGTAACTCCAAAATCAGTTGAAGTTAAGTAGAAAAACAAAAGGAAGAAAATTCCCTGTCTATTGCAAATATATTCAACACTTTCAGTTCAGAGATTCTGTAATGGTAAACTGTGTTGAAGTATTTCCTTCCTGTCAGTTTATTTCACACTCCTGCCTGTCAGTTTAGTTCATAATTGTCCTGAAGATAGTCTGAGGCCAAAAATCCTTTCAATTCCTAACTAATATTTAATGTGTTTTGTTATATGAATTAGATAGCTGTAGAAGGCATGCAATAATTCTCTAGTTGAATCACATAGCAGAAGATGACCGTGCTCTCTCTCCTTAAAAAGTATTTAGTTTTTCTGTGGAAGCAAACATATATGTGAGTTAGAAGACTGATGCATCACAAATCCATTTTCCTGGGGCTGAAATGTTTAGGGGCCTATGTACTTCATCTTTCAATAGCAATCACCGTATACATACATATATAATAATTTTCCTTTAGAAAATGGGTAATTTTTCAACTCATTTTTAGTCACTTCTCAGGCAAAAGTTTAATAGCTTTTGGTTGTTCACATGCCTCTTTAACCAATTTGTATCTGTATTTCAGAGAGACAGATTTTGCTATTTATGCCCAGACATATACTGATTGTGGTATAAGGCAATAAATTTACTGGCACACAGTAAGAATTGAGGCACATCTATAACATGCTATGTGTGACATTGCCAACCTCAGGCAGCAAATGCTCACAGAGTTGTGATTTCCACATAACAGCAGGGATTGGTGTAACAACTCCCTCTCCAGGAGGGCAATATTTCCTGCACGCAGAGATGATATGTAAGCAGAATATATGCAACTTCTAAGCGTGAAGCAATTATATTTGGCAATGCACACAGTAAATAGCTAGGAATAATATTACTAGGATAGGTATTATCATAGTCACCAGCTTCTTGAGATATCTGATGAATCTTTGTTGGACAGGCTGTCACCTGCTAGCTCAGAAAGGGTTGGTCTCCACGCCTTAGTGGAACTGGCTGATTTTTCCAAATTTCCATCTTCAGATTTCCAGTTTTCCCTCTTAGATTTTATTCTTGCTCATGTCAGTATTCTTGCTGCTGGATTCTGGAGCTGCTAGTAATAACTGTCTCAACAATCTCACCCCTGTTTGCATTTTTACTTCCCTTATCTCGTGTGGCTCTAGCTTAAGTACTTTCTCACAGCTTCTTTCTCACAGCTTAGCAATTTTCTCAGTATACTTGAGCCAAGGACACACAGCTGTGCTGCATCAAAAGCAAACAGATCACAGACAGCTCGAACTCAAAGGCCAAAGGTTACTTTGGCAGTCAGTATAATCTTACTCATACAGCAGAGGACTTCTCAGCAGTTTTCTGGTTTACATGCAACACTCTGAACTCTGACTGCATTTTTTCTAGAGTCAAGTAAGCTTATGCAAATCCAGTGTCTGGACTTGCCCCCAGCTAAGTTACCTAACAGTTACCTAAGTAGTAAGCCACTTAGTTTTCCAACTAATATCTCCATAAGATGTTTTGCTTCTTCACCCCAAGAGGACTTCTGCTTATTCTGCTTAAAGCTACCATCAGTAATGTTGACATAGCCTTATGCACACAGATCAGGCTTTGCAAAGGGTGAAAAGAAAGAAGGTCTAAAAAAAAACAGAAAAAGTAAAAAGATGAAAGTTTATGTTTTGACGTTCAAAAAATATCAGGTTTGCGTTTGCAATGTAAATCACACACCAACATCCTCTACTAGGTACTAATGGCTCATATCAATTACACATTTGAGGTCCCATTGACAAGAATAGAAATGACAAACCTTATGAGTTGCTCAGCATTTTACATAATCATTTGCTTAAAATAGCTATCTTTTGTCATCTTTTGGATCAGTGTTCTCATCTAAACGTCTTCTAGTTTTAAGGTCATAATTTGTTCTGTTTTGAACTTTAAAGTGTTTATTTCCTCTAAAATCAAAAGCCCACAAACTAGCCCACTGTTAGTTGATAATATCAAAGAGGAACTGCTTAAGGCTGGCTGGGTAGACATAGACAATGGATACAGAAGGCTCTGCCTGAACAACAAGAAATCCTTTTTTTTTTTTCTGTGAGGATCACTGAACACTGGCACCAGTTTCCCAGAAAGGTTGCTAGGTCTGCATCCTTGGAGGCAATCAAAAGCCATCTGGACATGGTCCTGAGCAACCAGTCCTAGGCAACCCTGTTTGAGCAGGGGCTTTGCACCAGGATGACCTCTAGAGGTCCCTCTCAATCTCAACCGTTTCGTGTAATTAAGCGATTTAGTTAGATAATGAGTAAAAATGTCTCATTACAAGATCCACTAAAAATTCTCTGAACTTGATCCTTTTGCCTAGTTATAAGCTGCTTCACTGATCGCTGATATATTCTTTCTTCCACTCCTTGTTTTCTTTAAATAGTAAACTTTATGTAATCTGGATCATCTCATTTAGTAGTATCAGAGGGACCTGATCTCACTTAAGAAGTACTGTAACATAAAATAAAACTAGTGTCTTCTAAATAAGCACTACATACTGGCCATTCCTCTTTTACTTTTCAGATTAGACCATTTCTGAGGACTTTCACTGCATTCAGTACAGTCAATAGGCTATTATTCTGTCATCTTTCGGACTTTCACTTTCTACTATATTAAATGTCCCACTTAATAATTCTCTTAGTTATCCAATGAAGTCATGATATCATTCCAATGAGATATCCCATTACTTTAGAAGAAAAACTGTTGAATTGAAATGCATTAAATAAATCTTGCTCCAATTTGCTTTGTAAGTAATGATGTTTATTTTATTACCTGTAATGTTATGGGAGCTCTAGGTGTTTGCTAAGATAAGCTGTGCTATATGCTAAATTTAGGCAGAAAAAGGAGATCCCTGATTCAAGAGCACTAGGTTTAGTGATAAAAGAAGAGAGAAGGATATATTTCACTAAAGTGGATTGCTTCACTAAGGCAGCTGACATTGCTTCCAGGACCTGAGCCAGTCCAGTCAGTGGCAACTCTTGCTATCTCTGTGCAAGCCTGCAGTCTGCTGCATAGAAATGCCCCAGACAAATTCCATCAATACACTTTGCTCTAATAGATGAATTTTTAAACCAAATATTCTCAAAATATAGTTCTAGTAAACCTAGCAATAACATCTTTAATAAAAAGATTGAAAAAGTCCATTAGCCTCCATTAGAATAAAAAATAACTACTGTGGCATACAATAGTTTCTTTAATTGCCAGTATGAGAATTTTCTTTTCAACTATTTCATCTTTTTCTCATTTTACTTCTGAGCTAAATAATACATTTTCCTAAAATTCTTCTAGCATTTTCTTCCAGGAGCAATTATTTTTTGAAACATGAAATATACATATTTTAATAATGTTATTAACATTTAACACCAACCATCTTTGGTTTCTGTACTGTCTTTATAGTATATATTTTCCCCTGCATGTGTTTTTTTAACCTTCTGTTTATATCAAATACAAGTGATGTGATACCTTTTCTTTGAGGATCTTCACTAACTTGTGATTAATTTGGTGACCCGAACCACTAACTGAAGTCAACTTTTCCTCAGTTTATCCCCAAATTTTATTTCATTTGAATTTTAGTTCAGTATTACTGGATTTTTGTTTTCTCTTTAGCTATTTTTTTTGGTAAATATTTTGGAATAATTATGTGATGATAATAGAGGTTTTTAATAAAGTCAAGATATAACATTGACAAAGGCAGAAAAATATAACTCAAGTTATCAGAAGGAAAGTCAAAGTAATTTGTCTTCTGTCAGCTTCAAAATTATGCAATGCTATATTTTAAACTACTTTTTCAGAATGAATGTATTTCTGGAGAAAGAAATGGAAAAGATGGAAAATGAATTATTTCTTTGGAAATGGAAATATGAAGAACTGAGACAAACCAAGCTGGAAAGCCTGAAACAGGTAAGTTAGCAGTACATTCTTATCTCACAGAGTAAGAACGAAAATTTAGACTTCTGTTTTCCTGTGTTGTAACTAAGAGTAAAATTGTGTCCAGGATTGATGAATGTGATAAACCCACCAGTTATCAACTATTATTCTGCATAGCCTGATGGGAGAGACCTGATGAGGGTGTTAGGAGAAGCCCAGCCCTGGATGCTGCCATGGCAGCACTGGTGCTGGGGAGCAGTGGGAGTGGCACTGGGGTGGCTCCACAGGCTTCCAGAAAGGGACTGGCCAGAGGAGGCAGGTTCTGGTGTGCCATCCCCATGTGTGGTGAGGCTGGTGGCCCTGATGTACAGCAATCTGTGATCAGGGTCCAGTGGGGCTTGTGTTCAGGGAGAAGGGGCCCATGTGGGACACAGGGTTGTTCAGGGAAGCCCTGCCACACTACAGATCCCAGGGTGTTACCGAGTGGGCGTGGTGGGGGTATCGACACGGCAAGGAGGGAGACAGCATCCCACAGGTGGCAGGGACCCCCTGAGATCTAGGCTGTGGCCAAGAGAGGTAACTCCTGGTTTAAGGAGAGCCACTGGTTCAGGTGCATCTGGCAGGCGCAGCACATGTCCTGTGTCTGTGGGGAATGGTGGCTTGTCCAGCAGTTTGCATGTGGGAGGGGGCTGGGAAGATGCTGAAGGAAGCACAAGACAGAGCAGCAGCTGTAGCAGCACAGCCTGGGACACAGCCCTCGTCACCAGCTGGGAGTGCTGCTGCTGGCACAGCAGAAACCTCAGCTCTGAGCTGCTGAGGGAGGGTGCAGGTGCCCAGACCTTGGGCTGCAGGCAGTGCCTGATACCTTCCTGTGAGGCTGGAGCAATAGGACAGAGTGTCCCTGCCTACAAGAGGAGTAGGGATTGGCTGAAAAAATGTGTTGTCCCCATTGACCTGGATGAGGAAGTAAGGCTGGGAAGGATCAGAGAAGGCAAAGAGAAGATTAACAGGGATCCAGAGGTAAGAAAGTCTGAACCACATGGGAGGGGCAGGCAGAGACTGTGAGTTCACAGTGAATAGAGTCCCACAGTAGGAAAGCTGGAAAGGTATGTTCTCCAGCAACTGGAGGATGGCTCTTTTTCCAGATCTGCAGTTCAAAAGGTTCAAACACCTGGTAGTGAAGTAGGAGAAGAAAGCCATGACTTGTGAGGCATCAGAGCCAGCTTTAACCCAAACCGTGCATTAACATCAGGAGGAAGCAGTGAGTAGAAGGAAGAAGAAGTAGTAGGAGGCTTGTCCTCTGAGGATAGAAGCCCCTGTGTTCCCCACTTGCTTTTTTTGAGGGTGGCTTGCTGTGGGCCAGGATCCAGAACATTGCAGAGAGACTACCAAAGTCTGTCCAGTCCCTAGACTACTATACTACTCATCCCCATGGGCACCAGCTAGGGGCATGTTGGGAATGATCACATAGCTCTGGGGTTGAGACCATGGGGACCTGGGTCTTGTCTCCTTGATCCTACCAGCTGGATAATGTAATGAGGAGAGCTTTGAACTAGGAAAGGAGGCAATGAGAGATTACAGACCACAGTGAAATAAAGAAGTGGTGGTTGGCTGGAAAGCTCAGGGCACAGGTTGATAGGAGCAAGAAAGAGTTCAGGAATGATTAAACAATGTAAAGGGACACCCATCTCAAGTGTTGGTAAAGGAACGCACACATCCTGGGAAACAAGCAGGGAGAATTAGAGCTTTATGTGGTTACAGAACTACAATACTGTTGGAAAAATTCAAATACTATGCCAAGTTTGTGCAACCGGAGGACTGTGAAGGGCTTCCAGAAACACTGGCAAGGAAGGGCTGAGGGGATGGAAGTTGGCCTCAGATCTTTCGAGGTCTCCATCAGGATGGTGAGTAATCAAACTTGTGACTTAGGATCAGAGGAGAGGCCAGTAAGTGTGTCATTGTGGTAGGAATTTGTTACAGACCACCTGATAAGGAAACAAATAAAGTGTTTAAAGAACTAATATCTCTGAGTTGTAAGCCCCAGTTCTCATGGGTGACTGTACAGCTGCTAGAAAGCTAGAATGGCTGATGCAATCGAAGGATTTCAGTGGGGTTTCAGGAATAAATTCTTGCTGAAGGTATTCAAAGGGCCAAAAACTGGTGGTGCACAGCTGGATCTGCTTTTGACTAATATGAAGGAAACTAGTTGGGGATATGATGATGAATAATTTCCTCATCTGTGGTAAATTTGATATAGCAGTGTTGGTAGTCCTGAAAGAAGAAAGATGAGCAGCAGAGTACAGACCCTGAACCTAAGGAGAGCAGGATATTTGCTTAGTCAAGGTACTGCTGGGAAGAATCCCATGGGAGGCAACTCTGACAGGTAAACAAAGGAGTCAAACAAAGCTGTCAGGCCTTGGAGTACAGCAAAGGTTTGTCCTAATACTTAGGAGAACAGGTAGATGTGTCAGGAGACTGGTTTAGCACAGCAGGGCACTCTTGGTGGAGTTCTGATGCCAGAAAGCAATGCGCTTTTACACAGAAGATCAGCCTTCAAAGAATAGTTTAAGAACATTGCATGGTTTTGTAGGATTTGTGTTAGGAAATAAATGTTCATTTCAATCAGAGTTCATGAGTAGAAGAATAACAAATATTTCTGTTGCAGTTTACAGGTTTTAGCTTTCAGGACAATGGATTGAGGATCTCCTTGATCTAACAAAACTCAAAATGTGTGTCTATATAACTAAACACAGACAGAGAATTAAAATTGTCCTATGAATTTAACATCTCAGATTTGGAATAATGGAGGGAATTTAATTAGTTTTCTTTCATGTTCTGGAAAAGAGTACAAGCAGTCTATTAAATCTGGAGTTCTAGTTAATAGGTGATGCATATGTAAATGGAATTTCCTTCATAGATGATCATACACAGCAACAAATTAACATCTATCTCTCATGTTTGAGTTCCTTCAGATTTTAGTTCTTTAATTTCTGCTTGCTCATTAAGTAGGATTTTATCTTATTATACTTGTGCTAAACAGAGGAAGTCTAGATTTAGTTAATAGTTTTGCTTAAAAAATGTAATCTTTATGAAATGCTTTATGGCACTGTCATCAGGAATAGAACAACAGGAAGTAAAAATTTGCTGAGAATTCATTGGAGATTGGTAGATAACAATATTTATGCATGTGCATGCCTACATATATGTGTTGCTGCTTTTTTCTTGGGAATGTGCTCAATTGCTTTAATTGCTAACAGGAGGTGATATTTTGAGCATTCTATTCATCTTCTGAGATTTATGGCATAAATCTCATTTTTAAATTATGGAAAAACACTGATCTGGATGAATCTGACTAATATGAATGAAATTATTTATGTTAGTGGGGCTTTTTTTGTAAATGGAAACTCTCCCTCTACTGAAATAAAGCAACCCTTGTATGTTGACAGCACATGTGTGAATAGCACTCACTATTACTGTTGAGAAGTGGATGCTGGGACATTGTACGAGATTTTTGACGGTGAAAAATTTGAAAGTGAAATAAAGGAAAGCACAGACATGTACCAGGCTAAGCATGGAATCTGATTCTTATATACACTTGCAATATTAAATCACAAAGGAATTTCTAGATTAACAGCAGATCAATCATTACTTCTAGATCATTTTCATGTCCTTGACTAAATTAATCTGATATTTCCTTTGGTAGATTGCCTAGCAGTCCCACTGTGAATATGAAAAAATTGCTGGGTTTGCAAGTGACAGAGCCGCTGCAAATTAAACCATTTTTAGGAATGGATAGCTCTTCTAGCCTTTTGGAAGTTGGAGAGATTTTGTGGAATGTTAGAAACTTCACAGCTGCCAAGACCTGATTATTAGTGCTCCCAGTAACTAATTACTTTACTAACTTTCATTAAAAGATGAATATTTACTCACTTTGGAACAAACTAAATGTGGAGAGCCTTGGTAATCTTGCTGGTCATAATTTTAAAAAATTATCCATTCTTCATCAATTTGGAAGTTGTGAATAAGTTTTCAATGTATTGAGTTATTTTAAAACGTAGTAAAGTGACAATTTTTGACCATAGTAACCATGAGCATTATAGGCAGCTTTGTGTGACAGTAGCATTGATCTCTTCCTGTTTGGGGTCATAAATTAGACCATTTTAACAGATGCAACAGAAAGTTGCATTTGGTGTTGTAATTGATAATTTCCTTTTCTGTTCTAAGAATTCTCTTCTCCCATTAAAAAAATTACTTTGTTATTTTAAAATATGTAAAATACTTTGTTATTTTAAAAACAGAAAAGCAATTATTCAGTATAAAAGTACACTTATTATTGTGTTTCCATGAGAATCCATAGAAAGGCAAAGATTGCCTGTAAGACTATTGAGTAAATAAAGGGTGTTGACGTTAGATATACTTGGATTTAAAGTAAACTTTGTTGGAAAAACTAGGAATCTTTCAGTTCCCTGAAGAACACGAAAATTTTCACATCCATAACATTGCTTGTTGAATGCTCCCAGAAATGGGGTATCCAATTTTGTCAGATACAGTTTAGTTTACAGATCAATTAACCAACAGTCTGAGAAACCAAAAAGTTTCTGAGTTTGATTAGCTAGGTCCTTGGACTCTGGAAGACAGAGCAAATCCTTGGTGTGTTGCCCTGTTGTTTGTAAACACAGAACTGGAGTAAGCAAGACTGTTGAAGTTTTAGGTTTTAGAATGATCATTTTATCTTATGTACAATAAAACATTCTTGTTTGTACTCATTGCAAATCTTCCTCAAAATGTTATAGCCATCTTTATAATTCCTGAAGGATGTGCTTTTCTGATCATTTAAGAATTAAATTAGATGGAATATTTACAAAAAAATTTTACATTATACTGAAAAGAGTGGAAAAATGCATGTACTATGATATTCCACTGGTGTGCACTGTAGACTTACAAATGCCACTATAGGCAGTGGCTTCTGTGTTGTTTAAAAGAATTTTCAGCTAGCTGAAGTACAGAATGTGCTCCTACTCAAAATTGTCTAGTGTTTTGGTAGTTAATGAGGGAAATTCCTATCCAAGTTTGTGAGATATGAGGCAAAAATTGCACTAATTGGTACTTAAATCTTTTTTGGAATGTTAGTGATGAAAAAAGTATACCTAGATAATAAGGAAAGGCTAAATGAGCATTTTGTATTTTTGGCAGAGACATTTCCGTTCTTCCTCTTTTTTTTTTTTTTTTTTTTTTTTTTTTTTTTTTAACAATTGAAGGTAAGCTATTGATTTTGCACTAGGGCCAAAAAGAATAAAATCTTTAAACATCTTTTAAAACAAGCGTTTTCTGTTCTCTCTCTCAGTATATAGATGTTTTACACTGTATTGCAGCAGTCTATTTATTGTTACTTTGGAACATTCTTTAAGAGGTTGTGAATGGTTCCCTACCTGTTGTTTCCCAGGTGAAGGAAGCGCCACTGATGTGAGTGAGGCTTCTGGATAAATCAAGTCTTCTACTATCACTGTAAATATTTAAATGCTCTTTAAAATGGAATGGCTTATTTGGAGGCTCAGGTTGTTAACAGGTCTTGTTAAAGACGCTGCTTGATTTCTACCTTGTCCAGAAATCTGTATTCTGAAATCACATTATAGTGTGAAGGTGCTACAGAGCTGTTTACCTGAAATTGCTTTTTTCATTCACTTAGTACATATATGAAATGAAAAAAGTGATACTCTTACAATCTTACAGAAAATTTAGATACAGATAGTAAAATCATCCATTCTGTCCCATACTCTTCACCTGACTCAAAAAATGCCTTCTGATTGTCCCCTGAATCCTGCAGAAACAATAATAATTATCAGACTGAGACCAGTAGCCTGAATGGCTATACTGCCTACTGTGAATTTCTCTGTTTAATTTCTCACCTAAGATGACCAGAAATGTTGAGTACTTTGCATGGCTTTCATAGGACCAAAAATATGTGCAAAAAATTAATTTTATGGTGCTTTTATACACCAGAGAATAGCCAGTAGTCTGTTTTAGTGTGTTAAAGGAGTTTTTATAAGGTTTGATGTCAGAAGCCTCAAGGCTGAGATTTAAACTATCATTAGGCAATTTTCTGTAAACAACATCTGAAGTATTTGAGAATGCAAATGACTTTATAGAATAGAATCTTGGGGCAGTTAGTTTTCCTGTAATAAAATCTCATTATTTTTAGGCTAGGTCTAGAATTTGGAGTGTTCCTTACTGGTCTCAATGCTTCATTTGTTTGAGAGGCTGGTGCAATTTTCAGACTGAGTGAAATGAGATGAAAATGATGCTACACACCTAACTCATGGTTTGATAAAAGTTCTTTAAAAACTACTTTTGATATACACATTTTTTTTCCTGTGTATATTACAATAACTGACAGATGGTTAGAGAGTAAGGAAATAATTATTTTTTCTTTATTTATTATTTCTATATTTATTCTTTATTGTTGCTTAAGCAGCAATTCTTGCAAAGAGAATTCTTTCCACTGTTTTCATAAATCAGGTCCCTGTTCATATTTAGTTTTATCTCTGGAAATAATGTACTTAATGTTCTTAGTGTCCAACATGAAGTATAATTTGTCATGCTGCATAATATTAAGATTCCACTTTATGTTTATTTTCCCACAAATCTAATTTGGAAAGTGCAGGAAAAGTCTACAGTTTCATTGACTTTTTTTGCCCATACTGGCTTCTGACAAGATATTTAGACTCTATTGAGTCATACTTGCCAATATTTTCTCTACATGTTTTCTTTACATGTTTTGCAATGAAAACACCAAGCAAGACCAGGATTATTTTTTATTTTTTATTTAAGGACAACTGAAAGATGAAAAGTTTTTTCTGTGACAAGTATGTTTAGGAGAAACATATGTGTGCTTACTGAAACATATCTCTGCGCAGGTACTTTGTGAAAGGAATATGAAGCTGAAATGGCATCATTTGAGGAGTTTTGTTTAGCCTGTTGTTCTGCCACTGAACGGAAAGTATAACTTGGTGATGGAATGAAGAAGAGGGAGGAATGTGCAGATGCACACACTTATAGATGTGTGTGTATGTATGTGTTTGTGTGTTTGTGTACATGAAGTGATCTTGGTCCTAGGGATTAGTCAAGGTGTTCCTGCCTAGGGCAGGGGGGTTGGATCTAGATGCTCTTCAAGGCTCCTTCCAATTCAGGCCATTCTATGATTCTATAATTGCATCTTTAATGAAAAGAATTTTACATAGTTCAGATTGGAAGGCCCAAAATTATGACAAAGTTGCTTCTTAATAATGTATTAATGTGGTCAGTTGACCATATGGTTTTCTATCAGAAATTAATTCTCTGCAGTGTATAGTTTAAAAAAAAAAAAGGCTTTTTAATGTCTAATTTTTAATATATGCTTAAATGTCCTGAATTTACCTCTCAGTATTATATTTTAGCATTCATTTAGTTGTTAAAGTAAATATTTCTCCAAATATGCTTACTTGTTATTCATCCGCATGAAAACAACTTGGGCTGAAATTACTTGAAAAAACAAACAAACCACTGAAGAATTAAATGTAACAACAGGTAGAACATAAAAAATTGATTTTAATGTCTGACATTAAAGATATTGAATTAAAGATACAAGCATTTTGCTCTTAGTGCTACATCTTAGGGATGTAGCTCTTTTTTTCTATCCTTACCTGGATAAGGATAGCAATGTGTCACTTAAAAATTAACAATCTAATTTGGGAGGAGGGTGGATGGGGAAAATAGCCTTAGATCATTTTCTTCCATTGTTTTTGGAACAAAACTTTCCATACTTACATCAGTGAAGTACTGCATATTTCTTCAAGTGACAGAATGAGTGATACCTTGAAGTCAGTGAGAAATCTGCTGATGTCAATGAACTTTGGATCAATTCCTACACTGTGTAGTAGCAGGTGATTAAGAATTGTAGCAGAAGATTCTTCAGGGACATTTGTAACTTCAGAATACCAGGATGATGTGCTGTTGTGGGTGTGGCTCAGATAGAAGATATGCCATGTAAGATGTACTGAAAACAGTACATTGCTACAGGCACTTGCCACCAGACCATTGCTCTGTAGAAATTATCTTATGTAGTTGCTTATCTAGAACAAGTGACTAAAGCTGTATATTTCTGGTTCTTACTCTGAAAGGAGAGCTGTATGGAGAAATGTTCTATACTGCATTTACTTGAAGTCTAAGCAAGACAACACTTAAATATCTTTGAATAAAGTCATCTCTATTTCTTGAATCCTATTGAACTTACAGTTCTGAAGAGAAAACAAGCTGGAATACTGGTTTAATCTGTCCCTTTTAGGATAGGCTTTTAATGTTTAAGGTTAAAACTCACTGCATCAGAACATGGCAACTTTTGGAATCTGGTGTATTACACTGCAATTTATCTGCACTTTAAATAACGTTGGTATAATAGTCTGGTACTCGGCAAGGAACCTTGATGCCATCTTGATTTTCCTGAATATTTCCTCTTATGTCCAATCAGACTTGCAAATTTTAATTAAAACTGTTGGTATGGATTGCTTTTCCTACAGGAAAGTTATGATTGCAAATTCTAGTGTGGTTTCACACTATTTAGTATTCCAGTAATCTGACATGTATTTATTTGTAGAGACCTACAGTTACAGGAAACATCCTATTCCCAGCATCCCTTGACTATTAATCTGAAAAGTCAACAGTCCTCATCTGTAAGATAAGTGAACTTGTGTAGTCCCTAAGTTAAATGTAGAGGCTTTCACTGTTGTTGTCATTTTGATGCATTTTTGTTATGATTCATCAGCAGTTACATTGAAAAAAGTACCGTAAACTAAGCTAAGTTTAGTTAGGATTTTATTTTCCAAACTATCAATTAGTATTCTTATTATATCTTTAATATTATTAATTTAATAATTTATCAATTGGGTTGAACAGTTTTCTGATCTGAATACCCATACAGTCTAGGAAATTCTGAGACTGTGGACAATTTGAACATGTTTTGAGTGCTTCCTAATCATGCTGACCACTATTGCTTTTTCTGTTTCCTTACAGTTCCTTATTTAGCTATACATTTGTCTCAATTCAACAATATACAGTGAGGATGGAAAGTTGGCTTAGAAATTGGCTGTAAACAAAAGAGTTATTGACCTTCTGTACAGCAAATCAAACTTCAAAAATAAATAAATAAACATCTATATTATCCACTGCACTATTTACTTTTTTTTTCCAGATGATTTTCTGCATGTCTGCATTCATCTTCTTATGACAAATCCCCGTATTTTTTGAGGAAGGGGTATCATCTTCCTTTTACAGTACTTATTAGAATGGCTTATGGCATATTCTAGTTCCTAAATTAATTAGTAATAATAACTACCTAAACACACAGCAGTAGATAACTATTTGAAGTAAAGGGAGGCAAGCTGTTATAATCTGGATTGCAATTAAATTTGTATGCCATTTACCTGTAAAAATACCAAATATAAAAATCATCTTCTGTAAGCGATATAGAAATTGTTATTGCTCTGAAAATTAAGAATAAAAATTTAATTGGTCTGATCATATCTTTCCATAGAATAGAAGCTCATTTTTGCTTACGGTAAAGTCTGCACATGAATTTCCACTCATAGTCATACAAACTGACAAATCTGTTTTTTGTCTTGCTATTAAAAAAAGGCTTTGAATTAGTCAGTCTCAGCTCTCTCAGGGCTTAGTCTGTGTTCTTTATTTTGGGAAGAAGCTTGTTGTATTAGTTTTAAGTAGGAAAAACAACCACAAAGCCACATACACACATGGTCCCCTCTCCCTGATAAGAGCACTAGTAACAGAAGTAAGCTAATTGCAGATCATAAAAACTCTTAAGCTGGGCAACTTCAGTCTCGCAACAATACTCGGATGAAAACAGAATTAAGCAGTGTTTAATAAGAAGTTTCAGGTGTCATCAAAAAAAAAAAAATTCTCAGCAGGGGCCTATTGTACCTCCTTTTGAAACATAAACCAAACTGTCTGGAATTGAACTTTTCAACACACAGTGAGCAGTTTTTTGTCTTCCCCCTCTCCCCCATAAAGCTAAGGTGTCAGTGAGGAAAATTAAGGGATGAAACCTCATGCTTTGCTTCTGATTTTTTTGCTTAAGGATGCCCAAAATCAGCTGCCCTTTGAGATTTCAAATTACATTAGGAAAAAATATCTACTGTAATCCCTATGCCTAAAACAATCTTTGCCATTTACTTAGGATTTTTAACACAGTTTGTTTATTCTATTTCCACTGTCACCCCTGCTGTGTTCTGTCATAATCCAATCAACTGCAAGAAAAGCATGCTACTGTTTGTAAAGCAAACAAATGAAACCCTTCGGTGTAAATGTCAAGAGCTCAAGTTTTCCCTTGCTTGAAAGTGAAACATAAATATTAAAGTGTGATTTTTTTTTTTACATTTTTTTAAATTGACCTGAGCTACAGTTATTAGATCAGTTGATTATTAGTTAATATGGGAATTTTTACTTGTTTATTCCCTGGATTAAAAATTTGACCTTTCCATGCATAGTAGAAACAGGAAATAATAATTTTCTAGTACTTTGGAATTCTCACTGTCCACATGGGTGATGTCTTGTCAAGCTTTGAGAGTTTTGGTTGACATGTGTCCCTTATAAATTTCAAGCATTATTCTCCAAGGGATTAGCTGAAATGTGAATTATTTCCTTTACTGAGATTAGAGAACATTTTAAATTCACCTAAACCACTGTATAATGTTCATCTTGGTTAGAACTCTAATTACTATGTCCGTCTCTAGTCAGAAAAAGAAAAGTAGTTTGATAATTTAGTCATGTTAATCCCATCTCAAATATCACTTCCATTTAGGAATATAGCAAATGGGCATCTTGTACATGCTGTTTTTATGTAAGGTCATGATTATCTAAGCACCAATATTTTGCTAAACACAAAACCAACAACAAGAAGAAGATAATTTGAAGAGCCTGCAGTAAAAGGGAGGCTGCAAAAAGATGCCCAGTGCATTCAAATGAGTTTAGATTCAGTCTCTTTCTAATTATGGGAAGTACAGAAACTACTTGAATCTGACTGGTTTTGTCATTATGAAAAAAATAGCCTTCAAGTCAAAGGCTACTTAAAGGTTGCCTAATATTAAAGTTATGAGTAAATAGTACTTGAATTATGCTGGAACAAATGCTTCAACTTTTGTTTCTGCAGTCAGGAATTACTCTGAGAGCCACTCTCTTCAGATTTGCACAGGGAAGAATTAAAAGTATTTGACTTATGGGCAATTTCCAGGAACTGGCAAAACTTTTGGAAGTGGTTAGTATGAAGAAGGCTAGAATGGAGCCCAAATAGAAAGGTGTTATTGGATAGTCTGAAAGACCATAGCAAAAGGGGACATTTAGTAAATCTGTAGAGTCGAGTTACTGCAGTAAGCTAGTGAAGCATCTTTTTGGTGCAGCTGAGTAAGTGACATTTGTTGTAGTTGACATTTTATACCATGAGCATTACTTTTGAAATATGGCAAGCCATAAAAGTGGGAGGGTAATATAGCTGAACAACGGCTAAAATGAGACATACAGAGCAGGAGAAGTTGTGAGTGATGCTGATAGAAATTCTGGAGGTGAGATTCTTTGCTCCAGACAGAGACAAAAGTTTATGTTAGAGTTGAGCAAAAGAGAATGCTTAGAGGTGCTGTTGGAGTGGGACTAGAATTGAGGCAGTCCAGGGAAGGTTAGGACAGCCAAGTGGTCTGTACTCTGAGGGTCTTTGTGGTGTGAGCCAGAGGTGAGGGTCTTTGTCCCAGCCAGAGATGGAAAAGAAAGTCCTTCTACTGCTGTCCATATTATAATATAGGTATAAGGTCTGCATGAAATTATCTGTGAGTTGGGTGTATATAAAATGAGAGAATATGAGTTTGTGTTTCTAAACAACAGTAAAGGTTTTAAAGGAAGAATGACTTGATGGACCATTTAGTATTGGTAATTTAATTGCAATTAGGGTTTTTTTTCAGTAAATAAATAGCTCTCATTTATCATGTTCATCTTATGGGGGAAGAGAGGAAAATTTCAGAGAAATTCTGGAAAATTCCCAGTTTCTTGATTGATAGGTTATTTGTAACTGAGAGATATTCTTAAATCAGCTATAGGAAAAAAAAAGAGCTAATTATTATGGCAAATTTGTCAAAATGTAGGAGGAGCAGATTACAGATTTCATATCTTTTTTCCTAATTTAGAAATCTAGTTTTTAATTTTTCCTTTGGGGGCATTTATTCTAAGATGCAGCAAACAGGATTCTGGTGGTGAAGGGGCAGTTACTTTAGTGGCTCCTTACATGGCAGCAGCAGATACCCACATGCACCTCACAGGGTTCCCATGAGTCCCTCAATGATCTCTGAGAGAATGCCTGGAAAGTCGGGAAGAGACTTAAACCAGAGTACCTTCAACTTCAACCTGGCAAATGTACTCGCAAGGATTTAATCTAGGCTACTTAGGAATTCAGTCAGTATCAATGTTAATGACAAAACTGAGGAATGGTTCTTACCCAAATATTTTATTTTGAAGTATGCAAATATATGGCGTGCTACCTTTTAGACAATATGAGTGCTCCCCAGCCAGAAATGGTGGTAAAATATTGATATATTTATATTAGCATATATGAGACATAGCTGCATTAGGAATAAACGCTGAGATGAGGCTGATACTCTGTTTTCATTTGAAAGGTAGGTGAAGATGTTGATGTTTAGTTGTTATTATTTTTACTGTTTTCACTAATTAAATTTGCATATAGAAGACGCATTAGTGCTCATAATTGTCAAGTGTACATTTCCCTGTGGAAAATGAAGGAATCATTTTTTTGTGTGCTTCTCTCGGCTGAAACACACTTCACTCATAAGAAAAATTACAGGTATTTGTATGGACTGGTATGTAGGAGGTTTGCATTTTGAACTATAGATTGTTGAATTTGGTTCTGGAAGATAATAAAGTATGTGGTTCATCTTTCATGTGCATTAGTGACTTGGCTGATCAGGACGTGGATATGTTCGATATATCACCTGGCTATAAAAATGAATACAACATTTTTATATTTGTTTGCTTCAAACCATAGGTGAAAGTCCCCTAGTTTCCAAGACAGCCTAAAAATGGTTTAATGTTTGGCTTATATCTCAATAGAACAGCACAAAAAGTATCAGAAAAAATAATCGCGCTCTTATTTGTTTTTAAATATTCATTCAAACATTCATGCTTTTCTGGCAAGCGTACAAGAATGTCTACTTGACAAAATTGCCCTTACATCTTATGGCTATCAGATATTTTATTTATGGCATGTGTTTTTATATCTTCATTATAGCAGTCCTTTCTAGTTCTAACTTCTTTCCCCTATACTTTTTGAAATTGTTTTTGATGCATGAAAATGTTGACTAAATAAGCAGCACTGTACAGCTCGGTAGACACTGATAGTTTGGACATTCCTCTAGTCTCAGTCTTGTTATGAATTGTGATTACAATGAAGAAGGCTAACATACACTGCTGGAACAGGGATGTTGGCCCAGATGGCCCACTGTGGTCCCTTCCAACCTGATCCATTCTGTGATACTGAAAAAACTTCCAGTATTTGTTTAGTCATCTTGCTTAATTTTTACACATGAAAAATGTAAATATCTCTTTTTAAAAATGAGATCAAATACAAAGCCCTTCATAATTTTAAAGTAGAAATGAGTGCATGATGTGTTGGTCTTCTCTTTATTGATCTCAAATGTTTAGATAGGTAAAGGTAGTTCCTCTGAACTATTTAATTATTTACAAATAATTGGTGAAAGTAGAATTTTGGATAGGAAAGTAGAATTGTGGATAATTTTCTATGGTAGCATTGCTAGAAAATATGTTTTCCTTGAATCAATAGTAGATTCTCCTGAACAGGAGGTGTTAATTTTAATGTAAGACATAATTCATATGAAATTGGACTTACAAGAAGCTGATAAAAGCAGTGCCAGATTCAACATGGAAAAAAAGGTCTGTAAGATCAAAGGTCATTTTCTCCACCTCACTAGGTTCCTATTTTCAAACTTATTTATTCGTCTCTGCATCTATTATTTCTGATTGTTGTAAAGTTTCATGCTTAAAGCTTTTTATGTATCTATGGACAACTTATATTCCTGGATAAATCACTTCTGTTAAGTTAGTCATAAACACAAAAGAGTTTTCTCTGTGTGCAGACAAGGGGAGAGGAAAAAACCTACTGGTAAATCAGCAACTTTCCATTTAATGCCAGCTTAGTGCAATGATATCTGCTTTCAGCAGACTCAAGCATTTGAGTAGAACCAGAAGGAAGAAATATTTGATTACTAAATATGCTGGTCCTAGGCATTGTTATGAATATAAGAATTCATTAAAAAGTTCAGTTTTTAGCAGGGCTTGGTGTCTCAAGATATTGTCAGGCACAATAACATTTATCATGCTCTCAGTATAGTTGCTGATGGACTAAATGGTGTTCTTGGCAGACTTGCTCACAATAAGAAAAAAAACGGAGTAAATTTTTTTCCTGTATTGAAGCACTTGTCAAATAAAAAGGTAGCCAACATTTGTCTTCCCTTTCCTGTGGAAGGAGTGCTATGGATTCTGGTAGTCTTTGATTGTACCTTTTAGATTAAAAAAAAAAGAATTCTAGAAAATGTCAGACATACTGTAAATAATCATTGCAAAACTGCCTAGTGTCACACACGCTAAGTAATAATTTTGCTTGCCAGCAAATATCACACCTGTGTACATCAGTCCTGATCTTGGAAGTAGGAAAGCTGATGAGTTTTCTTTCAGACGTTAGGAGCTTTGGCAGTTTTCATCATGTTCTTACAGACTTCTAGCAGTAGAAATTTCAAAACAGATAAAAAAATAGAAAATAATTTTTAAAAAACCCAAAAAAACCAGACTCCTTCCCCATACCCAAACAAAGTAGGGGTTACTTTGCAAGTAATAAAGATTCTTGGAATTGTTTTCTATTCACTTGCACATGATTGTCTTGCTTATGTGAAATCTGTCTTCCTCTTACGCCTTCCTCAAAGGGAGGTGTGCAGTGGAGTGGGACCGTTGTCATCTTCCAAGTTCAGTAGATACAGCTGAACCAAAACTGGAAGTGGTTTAAGAGAACCAGATTCGTCATCATAAGTATTTTCTTGTCTTGTATATCTCTTTGAAGATGCTTCTGCTTGTATGAGTTTTTTCCTGATCCTCCAGCAGGGAAATTTTTTCTTCCAATTGTGCTGAGAGACTATCTTTAAGCATTTGATACCATTACTTTTAGATCATTGATAAAATATCTTCAGATCCAGTAAAACTATGTTACGGATTATAAAGGTGTTTCACAATGAATTCAATGAAGAAAAGTGATGCTTTTGCTTGATGTTTGCTTACTCCTCAGGCAGAGCTTGGTTTTCAATTCACTTGATCCAATATACCTAGGTGCCATATTTAAGCAAAATGCATGTTTGCCATTCCTTCTAGCAGCTGAAGCACATTCCATACTTTAGAGTTTGATGACATCTCATAAATAAAATTACCACTGTGAAAGGGAAGATTCTCTGTCCTTGCATTTCCTATCAATGGACAATAATTTGCAAGATGGTTGGTAACACTGCACAAGTGCTGAATTCTCGGTTTTGGCTTTGGAAAGGCTGTTGGATATGGCATTTTTTAAGAGATAGTGTTCCTGTCTGAGTAACAGAAAAGGAAAATTTGCTTTTTGTGCTGAATTTTCTGAGTAACTGTGGGGAAGAACTCTGTAAGAATCAGATTCACTTGTGACTTTATGAAGATTTATGGTTATTTCAATAGGTTTTCTTTATTAGGAGGGTGCCATGGTCCTTAATTCATAATCGACCTGTGGCTCATTAAATATTCAGTTTAATACACCTCTTAAATTTTGTAGAATAATTTGTAGCATAGGTTAATGGAAATTACCTCCATGCACAATACAGTGAGGATATAAAGAATCTTGAAAATATGTGTTCATTTATCTTGCTTTGGAACATGAAAAAAGTCCTGCATAGTCATTTTAAGGACAAAAAAAACCCATATTGATTTTAAGTTTTCATTTTGTTCTGCACAAACTGAAGCAGATGTTTTACATTTGTACTTGAGTGAGGCTGCCAGAGGTCACTAGTTTAAACAGGAATTCTTGCCTCTCTGGGTCACAAGTCTGTAGGCCTTATTCGGCTTGCCTTTGGATACCTAGTATAAAGACGGATAGCATTAGAAGCTAATGATTTGCTGAGGTTGTGTAAGGCTCAGATTGGAAATTTAAAAAAAAAATAAATAAAACTCTTCTATTTTCAGTCAAATCAGCTTTTATTTGAGATGTGTAGATAATCTTTCCCAGATTTGAGAATGTGTAGATATTCATGCTTTTGGTAAAGAAAATGCCCGTTTTGTAGAAGAAAAATTTTACATGGAGAAGTTCTGGTTAGATTGGCATTTTTTAATTTCTGATATCATTGTCAAGCCAGATCAGATCAAAATTACAGTTTTTTTTAATATAATGCTTGTCTTCTGTCTATGTCTGTTTAAATGCTTCTTTTAAAAAGCTGAAGATCATAATTCTCTAAATACACTTTCCTACCTTTTCCAAGTTTTATAGGAAGCTAACAAATCTTTGCACTAAAAAAAAAAAACCCTGAAGGGTGTGTGGAATTTCTTCTATTTTCTGTATGAAATCCTGTTGACTGCTATGTTACTTTTTCATCATCTTTCTTTTTGCATTCATTGCACCTTTATTGTTGACCTTCATCCTACTCTATCTTTTCTTGACTAAGGAGGAGAAAAATCTTGTTTCAATAAAACTTTTGGAGCCTCAACCACTGTTATATTGCCTTAAACTGAACAAGAGCATTAAGATTTTCCTGTTAATGAACTGTACAAGGTGGAGTTCCTTTTTCTGTGTCTGTTTTTTTCAGGGTTCTGCCTTTCATGTTAGTCATAAAATGGTGTAGGTTAGCTCTAAGATGTAATTATCTGGTTTCAAAAGGTCGATACACCATACTTCATTTCCACCATTCACCTTTGCAATTATCCACTTCATTGACACTACCTTGGCCTCATTCTATGCTTCCACCATTATTCTGGTCTTCCTATTAAAAAGTAAAATTCAGTGCAAGTCTGCTCAGACATTTTACGGAGAGAAAATATTCACATTTTAAGGGAAAATTAAAGATCTCAAGATTTTTTTCACATGTTGCAAATTGTTTCTTAAGCTTTCACTTTCCTTTATAAATCAGAATCTGGAGTTCCACACAAGACCATCATACAGAATGGAATATTTCTGTGACTGCTTTGGGTCATCTGTCCACTCCCAGCTTCTTGTGCAGCCCAAGCCTCCTTGGTGGCAGAGCAGTACGAGGAGCTGAAAAAGCCTTGGCTTAGAGTAAGCACTGCTCAGCAACAACGAGAACTTCCCTCTGTTATCAACATTATTCTCATACTAAATTCAGAATATAGCACTGCACCATCTACTAGGAAGAAAATGAACTCCTATCCCAGCTGAAATCAGGACAGTTATATAAGTAAATTTATCATAATTGGAGCTTGTAGACATCTTGGGTGCAATGAATTGAAATTTTGCAGACAGAGGTAAATAAATTTATCTTTTACATCAGATCTTCGTGTGATAGTCATCTTCTGCTTAATTTCTTGACTGAAATTCAACCTTGTATGGTCTTGTGATTTCTCTCTATTTGATATCTGACAAAAATGAATTTGTATTGATTAGTGTCAACACTGTGAAAAGGTAAACTTTCAGGCTTAGAATTTCAGCTGTGTATTTTGGCAGATGCTTTGCAAGAACACAGAGTTACTCATGTTCCAGAACTTTCATGGATACTTGCAATAATAAGTATGCCTGCATATCTATTTAGGAAAAATCTGGGGTTTGTGATTGCAGTCCAGTAGACAGTAATCAAACAATTTGTATAATTCTGGTGGGGAAGAAACAATATTTGCTGCTAAATAGGGGTATGTGATTCCTTAATTTCCAACTATTGTACAGAAATGCAGTGGGTAGACTTCAAAGACCTCATTAGGAACAGGTGAGCATCAAGCATTTACTTGTGCATTGGAATTAGCAACTTGTAGTCTATCACTCTGGACCCACTCTAATGGTTTGATGACCTGTGCCCAAAACTGTAGGCAGTGCTTGAGGTGAGGCCACACCAGTACAGAGTGCAGTGGAACAATCACTTTTACTGTGCACTGAAAATCTGAATGAGCGTCTTTAACTTTATTTGGCTTCTAATTGTTTTTATTTACTCAGAAATAAGGTGGGAACAGACGAGTTTGCAATTTGATTTAGCTAGATAACCACATTGTTACTATTCACAGGGTCAGGATTATGTTTCTCTTATGCTGTAAAAACTCATTCTTTTTGCCCCACCTTCAGTACCTTTCCATTATTTGCCAGAAATTGATTTTAGAAAAAAAGTAACCAATAGAAATGAAAAAGTACACCTCTTTGTCTCTTTCTAAAGCTTTGTTGGCACAGATATCCTGTTTCTTCAATGAAGAAGTGTCTCACAGTGTTTTCAGTCTCTGTTTTTATCAAACCATCGATTTTAGTTCTCACAGAACTGAAAATTGTAAAAAGTTCTTAAATTTTGACCTTTTTTTTTAATATATTAGCAATTCCTTTTTTCATCGCAATTAAAGGAACTGGAACCCTTAATTTTCACAGTGTTTAATCTATGTTAATCTCTTTTAATCTGTTAAGAACCAGTTAATAATAACTTATTAACAGTAAGTATTCTCAATAACAATCTTCTGATAAATATCCATTAGTACCTGGTAAGTACCTGTTTTGTGTTATAAATTCGCTTTACCATTTTTTCTTTTGATGTCTGAGAAATATTTAATGCAGCCTTGACAAAAACCTCTATGTAGTTGTTTCTGAAGAATAAATCAGTTCTTAGATAATTACTTTATATAACTTAGAAATGTGTCTTTTTGTTGATGTATTTAATTCTCCCTATGTGTGGATTTGATGAACGAATTCATAGAGTTATCCTAAAGTAAGGTTACAGCATTGGCTATAAAATATAATATTTCCCTTAAGACTACTAATTGTGACCACAAGATTAGCATGAAAACTTAAAAATCTTTCCTCTGGTTATGAGGATGGCAGTACGTAGTACTGAAGACGTACTTTAGAACTTCTTCAGTTTAATGAATATTCATTACAATCCTTCTAAATTGTAAACAGAGCAAAAACATGCTGACTTTTCATTTTTTGGAGAATAAAAAGTGAACTTTGACATTGTCAAGCCAAAATCAATCTCAATCTTATTTAAAACATTTTATTATTTTTTAATATTATTTTTCCATAAATAGCAGGAAAATAATAAGAATTTGTTACCAGTTACTCTATTTAAAAAAACAAATCGATGCTTTACTTTTTTAAAGGTACATTTGATGAAAAATTTACTGCCTTGGTTATTTTCTTTTCAAATTCAAATATTGAACTTTATGAAACGTGGAAAACTTACACCTTGTACTGATTTCTAAGGTGCCCACCTTACTCTGAGGTGAAGCCATTAGCCTCAGTCAGGGGAAAACAGGGGGTTTTAATCAGAGTATTCTATTCCTCTTTCTTTTTTTTTCCTTTTTGGTTATTCTTCCTCCAACCCTGAACCTTCCCAGCTGGAAAGAATGCAGTGCGAGAATGCAGCTGAATGGGGAAAGAGAGAGCAACTAGAAGCAGAAAAACGAAGTTTGGAAGAAGAAACAAGAAAACTGAAAATGCAGGTAAAAGAAATTCAGGAACTTCTGGAGATGAAAAAAATAAAGGATCAGTAACTAAATTGAGTTGTGATCATTAAAATGCACAAAGTAGGCCAATGATTAAATTTAAGCTTTGTGTATTACTTAGTTAGATTATTTTGGGAGCGTTCACACCCCAAATTACTATTTCATAACGTCAAAATGTGTCCCTAAAACGAAGATTTTACAAGACAGAGCAGCCCTTACTGCATCCTAGACCTGAACAATTGGACCCCAGTGGCTTAGAATTTCTGTAGGGTACAGATACATAAAAATAAATCCGTTCATTTTTAAAAGGAGCAGGGAGGAATGACAAGCATAACAAGACTAGGAAGCAGAAGTGACAACTGGGAGGAACAGGACAGCTATGCTAGCTACAGACTCCTGATGAAGGTCAAAGCAAAAAAACCTGTGAGACAAATCATTTCTCTGTCTTGTTGAACATTGACTCTCTTCTCAGGAGAGGGAGAGCTGAAGGAAGAGCTTATTTGTTATTTTTTGTTTCTCTAAAGATGTGTTCACTTTTAAACCTTATTGTCCTCCTAAAAATGATGTAATAATTTATTCAGAGATTCTTAGCCGAGCATATTTCCTTTATTTTATGGTTTTCTATGCCAATAACTAAGTAGTAATCCAGAAGGCTCCCACTTTCATTGAGTCTCTGAAAGCTCAAAAAAGAGAAAGCAAAAAACCCCCAAACCCACCAACCAATCACTAAATGTACATATCTGAGGCTGTGAGTTAGGTCGTGAGAAACAGCAACTTTTTTTTCTATTTGCCTAAATTACAAATAATTTAATCTAATTTATGTGCATTTTCTGTTGAAAAATGGAATTCTGAGTAACTACATTTAGGGTTTAGTTACAATAGGCAATTTCTCTTGGGAAAGACTGAGAGAGAGGTTTTGTATTTGACGTCTGCTTTTAAATGTAGTCATAAGAATTTCCTATGTTTCCATCATGACTGAGTAATAACAAATGAAAGCTCATGCATAGAAGTCTACCTTTCTAACATATCTTATATAACAAACACCGGGTTTTAGCTTTTCTTTACTAGTATTTATTGTATGATAACATATATATATATATCACATCATACTGTATCACATCAGTATTTTCTTCATTTATTTGTAATGCAAGTAATTTGAAGTTGGAGATATGGCCAGAAAGATGCTCATCTGCTTAGGCATGTTACTATATTTCAAATCTTTGCTTATATGTCTGTGCTGGTTTGTTTATTTGTTTGGGTTTTTTTTAAAAAGGAGTTAGTTGCATAGACTATTAGATACCTGTGATCAACTCTGTTAGTATCAGCTCTCTCCATTAGTAACACACCCCTATATTTGACCTACAATAACTGCAAAACATGGAATCACAGGACAAGTCCAACTGGAATGGGCCTCATGGGATCTTCAGTCCTACTTCCTGCTCAAAGCAAGATCAGCTCTGAAGTTAGACAGAGTTGTTCAAGGTTTTGTTCAGTGAGGTCTCAAAAACATCCAGGACTGCATGACCTACTCTGGGCAGTGTGTTTGTGATGACTTGATGCCAGCTGATAGTTAAGCTCCCACTCAGCCTCATTCACTCCCCAGCAGTGAGTTGGGGGACAGAATTGGAGGTGCAAAGTTGAGAAACAAATTTATGGATTGAGATAAAGACAGATTAATAACTCGGAGTGGGGAGAAAGGAAAAGAAGGGGATAAAAAAAGAAGTGATGCAAAAGCAATCAACACAAGCAGCAGACTGATTGCCTAGCCAGTCTCTAAGCAACAGCTGCTTTGGGAAAACCATCACCCCTCTGTCATTGAAAGGGACTCTTCCTTCCCAGGTGTAGGACTTCATCATTGCATAATTTCACAAGGTTCTTGTTGGCCCCTTCTTTCAGTTTTAAGACAGAACTTCTTGATCCCACCTACAGGCAAGGATATTGCCTCAGCCTGCCCCAGCCTCAGAGGGAGACAGCAAGACCTTGATGGGAGCATTTTCCCTACAGAGCTGTGAATTGAGGCGCCTGCTGTGTTTCTCCATTTTAGGCTGGGAACCGTGCTGTGTGGTGTATCGTCCCCAAGGCTGAGCTGTCTTGTAGTCTTCAGCAGCGTCTCCAGCCAGGTCTCCTTGCCAGGGCTTGCCACAGTATCCTAAGCATGCTTCTCACTGTGTCCAGGGCTCCTGGCCTCTGGCTGCAGAGAGAGAGTGGTACCACCATAAATGTTCTTCTGTGACACCAAAAACCCATGGACAACATGAGTAAAATTAAAGACCAACAGGATTAAAGCACTGTGGCAAACCCTTAATGAGCAAATGAACTCTTCACAGCTGGAAAAAGTAATATGGAAACAGTCTTATAAGGAAAATTACTCTTTCAACAAGTTCATCTCCAAGTCAGTCATGGCAATGGAGACCTGATGTTGAGAAGGCAGTAGTTTCTAGAGTTAGTTGGCATATTTTCTAACCTTGCTGCTGCCATTAAATGCAAAACGGGTTAAGAAATTAGAGTTTCTTTTTCAAGGATTCCAGCCTAACTCAATCTAGATGGAACCTGTCTATTCCTTTGTAGACACATCCTAATGTCACTGTTGAATCTAAATGCTGAGACTGTTTCTGATTTTCTCTACTACTATAAGTAACGTGAAAACAATTGCTTTGACTTCTGGTTCAGGACCCTTTTATTTCTGGGATGGTAGCTTTAAGAGCAAATAAAATAACATTATCAGCAGGGTTAGAGATGTAGAAAGGAATGACTCCTTTAATGTGAGTGATGGTTAGATGTCTAGGTTAGCAAAAATTGAAACTACAGCTATCTAAAGGTCTTTGTGCATCTTGATCTCTTTGTTTGTGGCTTTAGCAAGTATACACAAGAGATATAGGTAATGTTTTGTAGAATGAATCCCAGAGCACAACACAGTTGCCTAGTTGCCTATTTTTTTCCAAACCCTGTATTTGTGAGATTATTTGGAACATCTATTGTAGTTGCTTAGAACAATACAGTGTTATTAATTAATACATGGCTGATTCATACTTGTAGAGGTTATAAGCAAACAATGGCAACATTTTTTCTTTAATAACAGTTTCAGTAATATTAAAAACATGGTATCAATATGCAGAAATGAAATCCTTACCTCCTTGTCTAAATGATTTCATGTTGACAGTTATCTCACTCTTTGGTATGTATGCATACCTCCATAGGATATAGAATTTCTGCAATCTCTTGCCACTCATAGTAGTAAATCATGTAGATTGAAGTTCTGAACATAAAATTTAGTATTACTTATAGCTTGCGAAAAATGTGAGTCCTTAATATTATTCTTAGCTTAGTGTGTTGGTTTAAAATGTTTCCACATGCAGCTTTTGAAAGGTTAACTTCTGTTGCACAAGATGAGCAGAATTGATGAAACAATTGAGATCAGACATTGTTACTATGCAGTTTTATTGATTGCACTTCTTGAAATGGAAAATACCATTTAAATTAATAGATGTATTATTTGACAAATAGCATGACAACAAATATTAAATGGATCTAACTGGTTCATCTAGGAAGGGATAACATGAAGAAAAAAACACCTTGCTGATGGTATAAATCAATACCTAAAACATGATGTTTATGGAAAATATTTTTTCTTCCATCTGTGAATTTAACCTTGAAACAAACTTATAAATTAATTTTGAGAAATAATAACTATTCTTTTGTATTATCTCTAATGATTATAGTAAATAGCTGGCTATGAAATACTGAATTAATTGAATATGTTTTGTTGTGGACCTGTGCAGAATATTGAACTGTGGAGCTTGTGGATTCATAGACTAAGTTTTTCTTTTTTTTAAGTTTAATTTCTATCTTTAATGTGATAAGGTTATCATGTTGTTAGGGAAAAAATCCATAGATCCGTGGGCTTTGTGAGAGGAGCCTAGGAGCTTCAGCATACCAGGCACAACCAGCTCCAGCTGGTTCCAAAAGAAACCCACTGGCCAAAGTTGAGCCAATGTGAGAGAAACAGCCCTGCAGACACCAAAGTAGAGAAGGAGAAAGGGGAGGAGGTGCTCTGAGAGCCAGAGTGCAGTCCATGGTGCAGACCAAGGTGAGGCAGCTGGGTCCCTGCAGCCCGTGGAGGTCCATGGTGGAGCAAGTGCCCATCTTACTGCCCAAGGATGACCCTGTGCTGGAGCAAGTGGACTTGCTCTGAAGGAAAGTGTAGCCTGTGAGAGCACATGCAGGAGCAGGCTCCTGGCAGGAATCACAGACCGTGGGGGACCCCCTCTGGAAAGTCTGTTCCTAAAAGGATTACTGCATGGAAAAGTCCCATCCTCAACCAATTCTTGAAGAACTGTGGCCTGCAGGAAGAAGCCATGCTTGAGCAGTTCATGACACCCCTCACTCTGATACAGGGGAACAGCATGAGGAGGAAGGAGAAGCAGAGAAAAGCTGTTGTGAATTGACTCATATCCTGACATTCCCCTTCTATGCATAGAGGGAGGAGGTAGTGGAGAAAATGAGTAAAGAAGTTGTGTTGAGCCTGAGAGGAAGGGTGACAATGAAGGAAGATGATTTTAGTTTCATCTTTGTTTTTAAACATCCTACTCTATTTTTAACTGGCAATATATTTAATTTTTCCCTAGTCAAGTCTATTTTTTCTTGTGAGGTTAATTTATAGAGGAGAGGTGTGAGAGAGCAGCTGGGTGGGCATCTGGAATTCAGCCATGGTCATCCCATCACAGTGTCAGAGGTGTGACATTTCACAGGCAAAAGTTAGTTTTTATGACGCAATTTCAATGTGGTTGATTTTCTTTGTATTTTTAAAATATAGGAGCATTATCCACTGTCTCCTTTTCCTTAGACCCTTTCCTTTCCTCCCTTAGAAGTGAAAGGGGTATTTCTTCTTCCTAATTATATGAGGTATTTAATGATGGTTTTGTTATATGCAGAAAATCATTAGCCTGCTGTAGCCATGAAGTTTTTCTAACAGTATCACTGTGTAAACTCTAGTTTTTATGGATACAAAATTTTGGTGTGGGCATAGGTACAATGTGAATGACATTCTTCCTTGTTTTAACTAAAAAACCAAAACAAAACTAGTAAAGGCTATAAGAGTACATTGCTGCTCCCTAATCCTTTTAGTTGAATAAGAAATCAAAGTTCAAACATTCCTTTCTTTTTAAGGCCTAGAAAAATCAAATTAACAAAAATTTCAAAATAAAAAATCCTCTGTCTCTGCACATCTCTAAAGAAGATGTCATAACACAACTGTACTCGCTTGCAGATACATTATTTAATAAAGGTTAGACCACTGCAGCAGCACACTTTTGATGAGAGACAGCGTTATTACTCTGAGCTCCACAGAAATGTATGACAAGTTATTAATTAGAACAGTTTTTGCACATATAGTTAAGAAATCAAATTTAAGAAGTGCTTGAGAAAAATAAATGGGGCAAGATAAGATGAAAAGTGCTGCAGCTGCACAAACATACCTTTACATTTTGCTTAAAAGACACAATGTGGCTTTAAGGCAGATTCTTTCGTCATCCCCGCTTGAATTGGCATTGCTTTAATTCAGAGTGATTTTGTGCACGTTAATTCTTTCTGAAGGAAACCATGTGGGATGTTCTGCTTCAGGTATTTACACTCCTTGCTCCAAGCCCTGAGAGAGTGGATATGACTGGAGCATTAAGAGTTTTTGGGATGGCTTAATTCCTCATGTACATTAAGGGCCACAGGAGCAGGAAAAATCTCGAGTTGTGTGTTTGTGTGTGGGGCTCAGCGCCTGCTGCTGTGGTCTGTTTACCAACTTCTGCTGTGCTGACTTAGTGGTGTGAGTAGGGCAAAATGCAAAAGGGGCTGCAAACCGCTTCCTCGTCAACAGTGAGCACAGTAGACAGGGATCTGTCTGCACACTCTCTGAATGCCTGTGGGGTGCCAGATGTGCTTTGAGAAGGCACCACAGTACAGAGGAGGAGTTTTATCATTTGCCCAGATGATAAGAGAGCAGTTTGAACACTAAGGGCTTATATTAAGTGCCATGTGTTTCATTGCTGGTTTTGTGACACAGGTCTCTTGAACTGAGTTTTTAATATATCTTTTACTCTTCCTCCAAACAAAACTCGAGAGGAGACATAATTATGGGATTATTGTTAAACCCTTTGATATTCATCTAGCACTGTTCATCCAGTGGAGAAATATATTTGTTTCAACAATAACCACTGGGGCTCGTTGTTACAATGGTAAAAGAGTACAGGCTGCACAATTTGCTCCCTTAATGGATTTCTAAAACACAATATGTTTAGTCAGAATTATGACATAGGGTACAGTTGTTTTTGTATGATTTTTTTCTAATTACTTTCTGGTGAAATGCTCATTTCAATTCCTTAGAAAGTTGACTAAATTGTAGAGCTAAAACTAAATAAAAAGAGAGTTTTACAGATGTGTTTCCTCTAGCAAATTATGCTGATGTTTAATAAAAGCAAGGGGAAAAAATTACTGGATTACAAACTGTTATGGATCAACACTCAGCACTGTACTTTTCTCACAATTTTTTTTCCAGTTTTAAAGATATTTAATTCAGAATTCCTGACAGGAAAAGCTGAAAGTCCAAGAACAGATTTAAAAATTTATCTCTCTTTTGCATCTGACTAGTGGTATAATTTTGAGAGCATTAATAGGCTTCAAATTTTTCATTTAAGTTTATTATTTCATCTCCTATTTTCTAACTTCTTGAATGGGCCTGTAAATTGTAATGATAAATTTTTCAAAGATTGTATAAATATTTTTTAATTACACATTTTATAGTGATGATGGAAACCAGAAAACTATAAGTTTTGTTGACATATGTATAATCAGCTATTCTATATTGTATTCTTTCTTCTCCCTGTTTTTTCCAGCCAGTTGGAAAAGATTGCTTTAAAATGCCAGTTGCCTTTTTTATTTTGGCAGAGTAGTAGGAGAGTATTTGCATGCCATCAGAATAAAAGCTCATCTAGTCCTGTATTCCATTTCTGATATTGGCCAAAAATGGGTAGGTGCGGAGTACTTACTAAGAGCAGCACAGGAATACTGTCTCAGAGAACTGTCATGGCTTCTTAGCAATTCGTGTCTCAGAAGTTTCCAGAATGAGATCGGTCTTTTTCAACTCTAATACTTCTTACTGAAATTTTTTTTTTGTAATTTTTTAAAATTATTTTTGAACACGTGTGAATTTTTAATGTCCACTGTGCCCTGCCATGAAAAATTATAAATTTAGCTGTACATTATGTGAAACATTTACACTGTTTGCTTTCAATCTGTTTTTACATTTTCATTATACTGAAACAGAAAATTAATTCAGTTCCCTCTTTCTTCACACCATCGCTGATATGATCTTCCAACACCATGGAAACTGCTCAATTATTCCTCTCTTCTTTCCCTTCTCACTTATTTTTTCCTAATTTAGTAAGTAGGTATTCCAGCATGTAAGGGCTTTTTTTTTATGGCAGCTAAGCTTCTCTAAGAATCACTGCAGAAGACCTTTGTTAAATGCCATTTGAAGGCCTGCCTAGACCTCTGATCTAGAAGAGACAACTTATTGACTCATTCAGAAAACTGACATGAATAAGACATAAGCTTTTTTGCATAAAAATTGTTTTGATTCTCCTTCAATAAATCGTGTGTGCCCATGCCTCATCTTATTTGTAATTAAGAATGTCAATATTACTTTCTGTGGTTTTTATACCCTCTTGAAGCATTTTTAAAATTGTTCTCACGTTAGCTGTTTTCTAGGCTTTTTGAATTCCTCAATGTGTGGTATCTAGTCCCAGGATTTTTTAACTATCCATTTTGTCTGTTTGATTTATGACAATGTTCAGTTTGAGACAGATCCTCTGGTGTAACCCATATATATGTATATATATATAAAATCTGGGCACAGAATTATTTATTTCCATGCTTCTCCCAAGTGAATACAGAGGATATTCAAGTAGCTTTCTTGTTTCCTGAATTTTTGATCTTGTAATGGTCGAAAGACGATGAGGTTTCATGCTGTTGATTTGTTAGGAAAAGGATTAATAATAGTTTTTATAATTTCTTCAAGTTGTTCCTCATATCCTACTTGGCCTCTCTTAGTTATCTTTACAAAAGTACTGCCAGATTTTAGGATCTATTTTTCCCTTTTGTAAAAAGATAGTTATACTATTCATGTAAAGTAATATTTTATCTAGTTCCCTTATGAAATAACCACAGTAGACCCTACCCCAGAATATACGTATGAGAAACAGATCTAACTTTCTTCTGCTCTATTCTCAGACTCGAATGTGTTTTCAGATTATTCCCAAAATCTGTAATAAGATAAAATTCTGATCTTTAATTCTGTTATTTTTCCCTCATTTTATTAATTCCTAAAATATTTTCTTGACATTCTTGCTGTTAATAGAAGGTCAGGAATTTTATTTTTTCCCCTTTTGTCTCATAATTAAGTTGTCAGTTGGTAAAGGGGGAAATGTTCTTCCAAGTGTACTGATGCTCTGTTCAAGTCTCACTCCTTTAAATTCAGCCTGTCAAATCTGATTAATCAGTGATTAATCTTTTCAGTTAGAAAGAAAAATTGGCCCTGTGTGGAATATCTGAAAGCTTGTCTCAGTTGGCAAAGTACTTCCTACAGTTACTGAATATTTGAAAATAGTTCCTCTGATTAAATTTCCACTTCTTTGAAGTAGCAGACTTTCAAATTCACTTGTTGCAGGAAGAGGAGTTGGACTTATCTTTGTGGGGGCCTTCTAACACAGGATATTCTGTGACTCAAATTCCTTTTTAAGAAATTTCTTTTTAAAATTTTAGAAAGTAAGGAGAGGCTAATTCAGCCTTCAGTTTGGGGCGTCTTTTAATAGTCATGGAAAAAGAACAAAAGGAATTGTTCCTCAGCAGTATCTCTCTTAAAAATGCATGCTCATGGATTTGAACATATTTGACATTCGGAAATTTCAGTTCTTTAAACAGTCAGCAGTAGATGCTTGGACTATCTTGTGCTTTGCTTGCTGTGCTATGCATACCCATTGCTTTCAGAGCAGCTATCTTGGGTTATTACGTTCATTGAAGGGATCATGGCTCAGTTGTCCCTGGTCTGTCCTCCCACTTTCTAACCCTTTTAGCCAAGTTTGTGTGAAGACATGTCTCCATATAAATCTTCACAATGTTTCTTATTCCTTCTTTCTTTCCTTTTCCTTCTTTTCATCCCTCCTTCCTTCCCTCTCTTCTTCCCTTGCTCTCTTTCTCTTTTACTTATTTATCCCAGTATATCCAGCTCAAGAAGTGGGACAATGCAAATCTCATGAGGTTTAACAAGACCAAGTGTGAGGTGCTGCACCTGGGTCAGGGAAAACCCCAGTATCAACACAGGGGGATGAACAGGTTGAGAGCAGCCCTGCTGAGAAGGACTTGGGGGTGCAGGTGGATGAGAGGCTGGACATGCCCCAGCAATGTGTGTTTGGTGCCTAGATGGTCAGTTGTGCCCTGGGCTGCATCCAAAGCAGTGTGGCCAGCGGATGAGGGAGGGGGGATTCTGCCCCTCTGCTCCGCTCTGATGAGACCCCACCTGGAACAGTGCATCCAGCTCTGGGACCCTCAGTGTGAGAAAGACATTGACCTGTTGGAGCAAGTCCCGAGCAGGCCATCAAGACGATCAGAGGGATGGAGCTCCTCTTCTACGAGGCACAGCTGAGACAATTGTGTTTGTTCAGAGCAGGAAAAGAGTAGGCTCAGGGGTGCCTAGTTGCAGCCTTCCAGCATGTAAGGTGGATCTATAAGAAAGGTGGGGAGGGACTTTCTACAAGGATGTGTAGCGACAGGAAAAAGGAAGATGGTTTCAAAGTGGAAGAGTGGTTTAGATTAGATATTAGAAAGTAATTCTTTATTATGAGGGTGACAAGGCACTGGAACAGGCTGCCCAGAGAAGTTGCGGTTGCCCCATCCGGGGAAGTGTTCAAGGCCAGGTTGGATGGGGGCTCTGAGCAACCCGGTCTATGGCAGGGGATTGGAACCACAGGATGTTTAAGGTCCCTTTCAACGCAAACCATTCTATGTGTCCATGACTATATGGAAAGAGTAATCCAAATCTAATTGGAAATAGTCTGGTATTTCTTCATTAGACCTTATTTAAAAAAAAAAATGAGGGGGGGGGAGGAAAACGTGTCATGGTTTAAAAATGTCATAAAAATTTAATCCTGTGCCAAAGAAGAGAACAGAAACAACAGCTTTTATTTTGTTATTAATTAAATTAATTTTGTCAATAGATTTCTTAAAAACAACACTTATTTGTGGGCATTGCAGACAGATAGTCCCCTAATAGCGTAAATACTCATCTATAGATCTGAACACCTCTTGTCTGACCTCGTCTCTTCCCATGTGCTTTGCTTTTTCTCAATTTAAGAATATTGACCTCTCTGTCTTTCTCTGTTCCAGAAAATTTGTCATGAAGGAAAATAATTTTGTTTTTGTAAGATAACCAAATTTATTTCTCTACCCAAAGTCAAAACCCTTTTTTCTGTTTTTGTTTTTTTTTAATTTTTCTTTTTTTTTTTAAGATGCTTTGACTAGAATTTTATTTGTACTTGGTGATACTAAAGGTGTGCCTTTGTTGTAGTCTAAAACTGCTCTTCTTAATGCGAAAACATTATGAAAGAAATTCCTTTTTTTTTGTAAGGGAATAATATCTAATATTTATAGTCTCTTTGCTTAATTATAGTTGGGAAGTGAATATGTTAAAAAAAAATTCAAAACATTCTCAAGCTGTGTTGTCATATAACATAATTGCAAAGGAACATAAATAATCTTCAACATTATTTTACCTGTTATCTACAAGCAGAAATATCAGTCATGAAGTCATTTAGCAGGAACTCTTAGATACCAAAATGAATCCTTACTTCCAGCCGTACATCTTACCAAGGATATTTATTTCCACATTACCAAATGTGTAATACAAATGAATTGCAACCATGTTGGAAAACTCAATGTTTTTAGTACCAAATAGTGTACTATATTTAATACACTGCTGTACACCTTGCTTAAGCAGGTTGTAGAAACCCTTACAAATGCTATCTTTGAAAACATCTTCCTGTCCTAGAGTTTGCGAGAGGTCCTTGTAACTTTGCAAGTGATTAATCTGTGGAGACTGGTTTTTTTGTCAGTGTTGTATAGATATGTTATGGGTATAAGTATTTGGAATCCAGAATTCCTCTTATGTGGCACTACTGTAATTTTTGTGTCAGCATCAAAACCAGTATGTCAGCCTCTACCCCAACATGTCAGAGGGGCACTCGTTCCCTAAGGGAAGCTAAGCCAGGAGCTGAGCAGCGCTCACTTTTGGTTTCCAGCAGAGCGTTTTGTACAAGCTTTATTTAAGGTCCTTTCTAAAGGGGGAGCAGGGGCATGCCCTCAGCTATCCTGTCTCTAAATTGGCCCAAAGCCCAGGCATCCCAACCTCTGCCCTTAGAGCCCCACTGTTCATCACTTAGTATCAAATGACTGTATCTGAATTAGAACTTGGCTGAGAGGCTATAAAACAGTTGAACAGGGATAGTTTCAGCCCAGCCTAATTCATCAAAATATTAAGTTCCTTCTGTTCAGATTGATTAAATGTGAGATGTTTTTTTTTGTTTTTGTTTTTGTTTGTAATGGGGTTTTTTGTTTTGTGGGGTTTTTTGTTGCTGTTGTTTGGTTTGTTTTGGTGGTGTTTTTTTGTTTGGTGTCTTTTGGTTTTATATTATTGTTTCATGCTTGTTCATTGCTCCCGTAAATTCATCAATTAATAACTTTTATGTCATATTGAAGGTCAACACTGGTGATTGCTGACCTTCAAATGGAAATGACTGTAATGGGCTTCTGTGTAGTTGAGTGGAAATACCTTTTACCAAGTCTAATGGCCTAGAACTGATAAGTTTAAATCAATTACTCTACATTCACACTCTTGTGGTTTTATGATTACTAGGTGTAAAGGTATCTGCAGTTGCGAATTGTCTTAGACATTTACAACTCATCACACGACACACCATGATTGAAGAAGGTGCTTTTTCGTGAGAAGTAACATTTCCAGCTAACTAAGTGGAAGTGAATGCTTTTGGCAGTTCTGCATCCCTGGCTCCCATGGTATAAGGTGGATCAATTTACATGAAGAATATTGTTGGTAAAATCTGAAAGGTCATGGTACTCAGACATACATAATAGTCTGCCTTCGGAAAAATCAATCTGTCTGCATTGATTAGGTGAAGAAAGCTATTGATGTTTCTGTTTGTTTCAGAAACTGATGGTTGTGCTGAGAGTAAACTTTATTTCCATTGACCTTATTGGGACTTCTTAAGTCTAATAAATGAATTATTTTTTTTTACATACAAGAATAATCTTTATGATTTAGAAAATATCGACTCCATAAATTCAAAAATGTTAGGAAAATGTGCTATAAAGAGAAAGAATATAAGGTCTTAGAGTAAAATAATGAGACATTTTTAAATGTGGAAATGAAATCCCACAATTCTCGACAAAACTTGATTTGACTCCACTCATCTTTTCTGTTTTCACAACACTCCACTGATGCCTTAGGATTCTAGCTTTTGTATTTTTTATATTATGTAATGTAATTTTGCAATTCTTTAGTGTATAACTCTAAACTCCATATACAGTGTTAGCTATTGTTCTCCCATTTTGGTCAGACAGAACAATTCCTCTCTAGGCCTGGGAATCAAGGATACCTTACTGTCTCAGGCCCCAAGAAATGTAAACAAAAGTGAGTTGGGGGGGAGGAAACTTGGGGTAAATGACTTCATTATCTGAAGCTGTAATTGGAGGATTAACCCCCGATATGCAAGTGGACCAAACTTATAAAAGTATGGAGACCTCTGACCCGTGGTCCTTTTTTGGGTGTAGCCCCTGGGGGGGCTTTGACTGCCCTAAATGTACCTGAAGGCCCCTCAATAAATATAACTGCTTTTTATTATCTTAATTTTGTCTAGCCTCTCTTTTAAGGTAATCCCACAAGGCATCACCACAAAAAACTTGTAGCTTATAAACTATTCAGTTTGTTTTCATCAAGATGTAATGAATGCTTCAATAGTGTAAAAAAAAATGTGGTGTTCACACTTAAAGATGAAGGATAGTGAAGATAATAAAAAGCCTTGAATGCTTATGGGGTTTTTTATGAATGTATGCAATCTCTAAAATAGGAAGAGAGAAGTGTTAAAGAAATTATATGCCCTGACACCGTTGTGAATACAATTTAGTATTATGTTACTAATTGATTAGGTAACAAGGGAGTAGAAAAGATATTTTCTGAATTTCTAGTCATTTTTTCACTATATTAGTTTGTTCTTATCCAAGAACATATTACTTTCTTCCAAGTGTTTATTTTTCTGAACTGTTTCAGGTCATGAAACTTAGCTTCTAATTTATTTATAACGAATTTATTACTAGTGACCCAAATGCATGATGACAACTCACAAGAGGTTTTCAAGGAGACCTTTCCAAGTGTGTGGTACTTACTAGCTTCTAAATGCAGATAGGTTAATTTCACTGAACAGTGGATGCAACTCGCACAGAAATGTTAAATCAAATGCTTCAGGATATGCTTGTATTAAATTTCATGAGAACCAATCAGGATTGTGTGCATGAAGCAGAAGTTTTACACTTTGGAATGCTGAAGGTCATATGCCAATCAAACAAAAGTTGAGAAAACTGGAGTTTATGAGGAGAAATGGCTAGAAATAGTTTCAATTTCCTCTTATTCCTCACATGGAAAAATCTCTGTTTTTTCTTTGTAATGAATACAAGATTTGTCTCTAAGTCTTGGACATGATTCCCTAAATTGCATAGAATACTTTGGAATAATGAAGTATGTTCTAGATCATCTTCTATAATTTTCTGAATAGGTATATTTATACTATGCATTTGTGTTTTGTCCATTATAAAGATGTGTTCACATACTGAAAAAATAAAATTGAATCATTTGATGAAAAAACCCCAAAATATCTATAATCAAAACAATGTAATATTTGAAAAGGAGTTTTAAAAAATATTGGTGTTCAATCTTGTGAGCCAAGGCTTCAGTTGTTCTTTATATTCTCTAAATTATTAAATGTTTAAATACAGGATATTAATGTCTTTTCCTTATCCTGAAAAGGATACAAAAATTAAACGAATTGTATTAGGATCACTTGTCATTACTTCTATAAATGGTCATACAAAGCTAGACACATTGAAAATTTTTACTTATTTGGGTCTTCTTGCTTTGAGCCAAGAAGAAAATGGAATTATGCTTTAAAATCCCACAGTCCTGAAAAAAAAGGATTGTAAACCTGTTTGGATTGAAAGCGTATTCCACTTCCATTGGGCTGTTTTATGAAAGTGTGTTGGCAATGTACATTGTATTTTAAATAAACTTCTTTGGGGTTAGAATTGTTCCTGCATAGAAGGTAAAAAATAACTTTTTGGAAGAGGGTTGAGACAAGGAGAGTACAAAATTTAGTGGTTTTTTTAAACCTAGAACATTTATATGAATGACAAAGCACTTTAAAAAATATAGCTATGTTACATACTCCCAAATAGCATATATGGGATAATAGAATCAGAGAATCACAGAATGGTTTACTGTAGAAGGGACCTTAAAGAAAATTTAGTTCCAACCCCCTGCCGTGTGCAGGGACAATTTCCACTAGACCAGTTTGTTTAGAGCTCCATCCATTCTGGCTTTGAATACTTCCAGGAACGGGACCTCCAAAACTTCTCTGGGCAGCCTGTTCCATTGTCTTATCACTGCCACGGTAAAGAATTTCTTCATAATGTCTAAACTAAACCTGTCCTCTTTCAGTTTGAAGCCGTTCCCCCTTGTCCTGTCGCTACACGTCCTTGTAAAAAGTCTCTCTCTGTCTTTCTTGTAGGCTCCCTTCAGGTACTGGAAGATCACCCCAAATTAGGTGATTAGGTCACCCCAAAGCCATCTCTTTTCTGGTCTGAACAAACCCAATTCTCTCAGCTTTTCCTCATAGGAGAGGTGCTCCTTTCCTCTAATCAACTTGGTGGCCTCCTCTGGACTCACTCCAGCAGGTGGATGTTTTTCTTGTACTGAGGACCCCAGAGCTGGATGCACTGTTCCAGGTGGGGTCCCACCAGAGCAGAGCAGAGCAGAGAGGCAGAATCCCCTTCCTCGCCCTGCTGCCCACGCTGCTTTGGATGCAGCCCAGGACACCGCTGGCTTTCTGGGCACCAACCACACATGGCTGGCTCATGCCCAGCCTCTCACCCACCAGCACCCCCAAGTCCTTCTCAGCAGGACTGCTCTCAATCTCCTCACCCCCCAGCCTGTGTTGATACTGGGGGTTGCCCTGACCCAGGTGCAGCCCCTTGCACTTGGTCTTGCTAAACCTCATGAGTTTTGCATTGTCCCACTTTTTGAGCTTGTCTGTCCCTCTGGATGGCATCCTGTCCTTCAGGTGGGTCAACTCATCTTGGTGTCATCTGCAAATTTGCTGAGGGTGCACTCAATTCCTTCGTCTTTGTCAGTAATGAAGATACTAAATTACTCTGCTCCCAATACAGACCAGTACAGAAAATATAGTTTGGTTTTATATATATAAATAATAGAAATAGCAGTAGAAACAAGAATGTTTTGTAGTGGTGGAGAATCATAGGAAAATTGTGTACCATCCAGTTCATGGCATGTTCCAAAACTCAGGCACATTGATGTGAACTCAACTTTCTTACACCTTCAAGCAGTAAATCATCATAATAGCAGAATCAGAAGTGGTTTATAGAGGCTATTTATGAACATTAAAATAGATAATATGCAATCACTTATCTCCCCATTGTGATCTCTAACCTACCTGATGTATTTTTCTTTTAACACAATAATTATTATAAATTATGATATTCAGTATCTTAAATTAAATGAGTGGTCTGTGTAGAAACTATTGAGCTGTGGGTTTGGACTAGTGAAAGCAGGCTGATACAGACCAGCTTGGATGTGCATGTAGGCTGCAGTATTTCCTATCCACCTTTGAGCTGTGGACAAAAGTTATTAATTTGCATTTTTCTTATTCTTAAACAGTGCTGCTGGGCTAAGGAACTTGCACTGGAGAATTTGTTCAGTTTGGCTCCAGAGAAAGAGGAGCTGTTTCATAAGATCAGCTAAATTGATATTTAGAAATGTCACCCGTGATATGGTGGCCTTTTCTAATATATCCCAAGGTAAATATAACCTTTCACTCAAAATTTTTGTTGTTGAAATTATGTGGTCGTATAGTCTTTTTCGTATTTGGAGTCTTTAATATTTAAATGATTTCACAGAAAAAAATCATTGAATTTGTAAGCATTGAATATTTTTGCCTCTCAATATCATTGATTTCTATTTATATATATGGTAGAAGGCATATCATTAACATAGTAGGAAATTGTTGAGCAGAATTTGAATGTTTGATTGCACAATTCCCACTGAGAAGGGGAAAAATGGGCCTCGTTAGACTGGGCAAAAAGGAATTTTTGGTGTGAGAAACATATGGGAAGTGGTGGAAAGCATACATACTAAATCAAAATTTTTATGATATGGTACTGTCTTTCTATGCATGGTGCTCCGCACAAGCCAAGAGGAATGTTGTAATAGTTTCACCTTTAAATTTTTTGCTTTTTCTGTGTATTATGTCCTCTTTAATTTTGCCCCAGCCTGCTGCAAAACTAGCCATAATTCCCCGGATGACACCAGAAAATGTTGACAGGAAAATTATGCTGCTTTAGAATAGTCCTCAGGTAAATTGCTGAGGAGACCTGTCAGAAATGCCTCACTGTTCTCATAGCACACATATTAGAGTTACCTTCTGGGTGATCTGAGGGAAGAATAGTGCTACGTTATTTCTTTTCAAGATCAGAAATAGAAATATTACCCTGGCCTTAGATGTGCTCTGAAAATTGCTTATTGTGAATTCTTTCCACCACACTGTACTAACTAAATGGCTTTCAGGAACATATCAAAACTATACAGTTTTGGGGCAGTTTTTTTAACCCTTTGTGCCAGGTAACATTTCCATGTAATTACTGCAGAGATCTATTGTTCACAAAAAACCCTCCAGTGGATCAGTGAGACAGAAAAGTTTAACTATAAAGTATGAATAAATTAGTATATTATGCTAATATGATGTGCTAATATGTATTTAGGACAACCGTATGAAATTGCTTACACAAGTCAGTAAGATAAGCTAGATGGGAATGCCACTTTTAACTTTTCCATATGTATTAAACTTACAGCAGCTGTGTGGAATTGGTAAACTGAGCTAGATTAATGTATGCATTAGATATATATGATGACATATGAAGGACTGTATTAACAGAAGGACTGTAACTGGCAAAACTAATGGTTTTTTCAGTGTGAAAGCACCCATGTCAAGATGTAGTACAAGGCTGCAGTAAAAAACAGGCAAACAAGAAACATACCGATGTTTTACGTTAAGGTGTTTCTATCTCTTCTATCCCCCACCCACAGAAATTATATTCAAGTGGCATTCAGAGGTCTTGCTTGGAAGTGGTCTTGTTCAAAATACAAATCTTGAATGGATTACAAAATTCCCTAACGGAAAACCTGACGATTCAGGGCAGGTTCATTATGCAGATCAGCTTCGTAAAACTTGTGCAGTGGTGCCCTGATTTTGGGAAAACATAAGTTGTGTTGCAGTGCTCTGCATTGTTGGTTTGACCACACACTGTAAATATAACACAAGAAAAAAGTATTGCCTATCCTGAATGTGCTGATACCATCTGTGCACATCATACCCAATAGATCTGACTTGGAAGTTTTGATTTGTTGTACTCATTTGCTAAGTAGGACATCTGTACATGCTGCTGAACACTAGAGCAGTATGTCTACCTGAGAAAGGTAAATGGTGACAAAACCAGATTTTTGCTGTGTAGCTTTCCTACTCTGAATGCTCTTCCCTCCCTTCTTCTTCCTCCAGTTTTATACGCTGAGCATGACATGGTATGGGATATCTCTTTGGCCAGTTGGGTTCAGCTGTCCCAGCTGTGTCCCCTCATAGCCTCTTGCCCATCCCCAGTCCCCTCACTGTCAGGGCAACATGAGAAAAATGAAAAGGAAAAGCTGGGACGTTATGCAGGCACTGCTCAGCAATAGCTGAAACAGCTAATGTTACAAAACTGTTTTTTCAGTAATTCAAAACACAGCATTATAGGAGCTGCTATGGAGAAAATCAACTCTGCCAATGAAATAAGTACAACTATGAAAGATTCCTTCAGGTTACACTGATCTCTTTTTTAAGGATGATTTAATGCAGTATTAGTTTGCTTAAAATATTACATCACTTGTCTGTCTAAAGCATCTCTTTCAATAATTTATTTTACTTCTTTATTTTGATAGGATGTAGGCAATAAACAAAAAGGGTGGATGAAACTAATCTATGTGAAGAACATATACTTATTTAATTATGTTTATGGAAAAACTATCATTATGCATTTCTAATCAGATGTTTGCTTCTAATAGTTTTGTCAGATATAGAGTCACAGCCTTTAGAACAACATCTTTTCGCTATAATCTGGAGGTGGACCAGGATTCCTGTACTCATCTTTATTAAAGAATAAATGTTCCATCTGCTCTTTTTTTTGTACATAACATATGGTGACAATAACAAAGTAATAACACCTAGGGGAAAAAGTATCATCTCTCTGTGAAGCTAAGGATGGCTGCATAATAGTGTGAGGTTCTGTTACTATCATTCCATTACAATATGTTACAGAGGCAAAAAATGTATTTTATTGGTCTCTATCTATAGTGTTTGTGGTAATATCACAATCTGGTTGTAGTGACTTGAGAAACGTTATGGTTTGAACAGGAGTGCATTGGAAAATGGCTGGTATAATAATTCTCGTTGACTCAGTCTTAGTAAGGGCAAACGAAAGGAAACAGACACCAGTAAATTCATGTATTACTATTTAAATAGCAAAATGTGTATTTATTTGACATTTTTATTCCAATCTGTTTGAACAATAATTCTATAATGAGGTTCCTGATTCACCCAAGAACCCTTTTCCACCACATCAAAAATTCCATGCTTTTAATAAATAATTAAATGGAGCATCTCCATTGTCACTTCAGTATAAATAGATTTTATGTTCAGAATACAGCACAATAAAATACTGATTAAATGAGCTTGATACTGGGAGGTGGGGGTAGAGGAGGGGAGATGAAATTTTACTTTAATATCAGTGAAAATTACAGATTTTTGTTTTCTGTCTAAATTTTGTGTTTTGAAAGCCTAACAAACTTGAGTGGTAAAGACAGAATTTACAATAAAATTTAAAACGAGCTTTTTGGCTAGCTCTTAATTGGCTTCCTTTCTTATTTGGTAATTCCTCTGTGATGAAATTTGTCTTTTTTTAAATTATCATCTCTAATTACTTGACCATATTTCAAGATTCACTTTTTCAACATAAGTCCTTCTTTGTTTGCCATAGTTCTGCCTTAGTTGCAATGGCAGCATTTCCTTACAGGCACTTACGTCTTGAAGTAAGATTGTTTCTTCTGAAGTCAGGATTAAGGAAAAAAAAAGAAAACCAAACTGCCAATTATTGTCCCTTGTGGTATTTTAGATTGTTTTTTAAAATATTTTTATTCTTTGCCTGTCTACTATCAACATAAACAGATTCTATGAAATACCAGTAATTAGAGTTCAGCTCTGTTATTTCAGTTGCTACTTCATTATGTGTCAAGATCATTCAGACCACTTAATGGGATTTTTTTCTTCTTCTTCTTACAACTGAGCTCTGGAAAGGCATTAAATACCATCTCTTCCCATTTTTTGAGGAACATGCAGTTGTCATGCAATGCACTTTTTCTGTAGGTGTGCAAAATTCTTTTTCACATCTCAAAATCAGAAGACTGGAATAAAGCAGAAAACATCTGGTTAGGTCTGCAGTATCTGTCAATTTGCCAAATTATTAGCTTAGTAATAGAATAGCCACCAAAAGTAAAGAAAGAAACAGTGTTGGGGGGTTTTTTGTTTATGCAGCATGAATGGGTATTTATGTTAAAACCAGTGAGGACTTTAATTTTCACACTTAATTTGCCTCTTGATCCACAGCAATAAATGTTTCATAGGAATTTTTCTGGCTTCTCTGATTTTACCTTTCATCTAAGAGGGTTTACAACCAGAGTAAAAATAAAGTAGTCTCTCACAATGCTGATCCTTTTTGGGTTTTGTTTTACTATAATAGTAATAGCCACTAGTGAGGAAATCATTAATTAAATGCTGTTCTGTCATATTCTTCATTGAAAATTAACTGTCACTCTGGTTAAGATTTGGTCTTTACTACTGTGAGTAAACCACAGTTTGTTTGAGTTGTTTTAAGCATAGTAAACTTTGAACTTGTCCCTGATTTATTGTTATTTCTTTTTGAGTGATTGATGACTGTTGTGGAGTGGTAGCAGTATCAGACTAAGACCAAGAAAGAAAACAGCACGAAAAAAAAGGAATTTGTAATGAGGATATCTTGAAATTAGGAGGAGCATATGAAATGATACAAATTCAGGAGGCACATCCACACTTTGGATAATGTTATAATACCAATGGAGCTTAAGGTTAGTCTAATTAAAGTCGAAGTTCCAGTGGGCAAATAGGCAGTTCCAATCCAAATAGGCAGTTACCACCTCAGTTACAATGACATTGACATTTACGTGCTGAAACACCTGTGTAATAAAGGAATACAGTTGTATTTGTGGTACCTAAATAACTTCAGTTTTCCACTTCTTTCTCTAATGTTGGGTTCATCTTTCTGGTGTCAGTCTAGTATTTTAGGTTGCTACTCATCCTCAAGAGGGATGGAGTAAAGGAGAGGATCACAGGAAGTTATCTCTCCTGATTTTTTTAATGAATAATTTTATGATTGGTGGTGACCATTTCTTTCTTCTCAGATTTGAGTCTGTCATGGGAATTTTTTTTATATTTTCAAACACCACGCCATTGTTTGACTTCTATTTGTTGGTTGCTAGCTAAACTCTTTGCCCCTTTGCGAAGGCAATTTGCAATTACTAGTTTAGAATCTGTAGTTTAGAATCTGTGATAGCCCCCTCCAACCCCAGTGTAACATACAGGGGTAATGTTTGCTACTCATCAGCTTTACAGATTTGTCAGACCTTTGCCATAAATCATATTCACACTGCTAAACTCAACTCTGGTCAAGACAAGACATGAGATGTTTCATTGCCAAATTAATAGAAATTCTGTGGCCTTCCATGAGTAAGGTCAAATCACTACACGGGCTGGCATCACCACCACAGTTTCAGTATAAATTTGAAATATATTCCATGTACACACCCTTTACTGTGTGGATTTTTTAATTTGGGGTTTGATGTCTTGTTTGGCTTAGGGATTTTTAGTGTGGTGTTGGAGGGGGTGAGGGTCTGCTTTTAAGACTAATTAATGAAATTACTTGTTGATCCTCTAGCAGGTAGCTATAGCAAAGGTACACTATAATTTTTGTTGTATTTAGCTGAATGTTCCAAATCAAATTACATCACATTTGCTGTCAATATAGCAAAAGTGTTTGGGAGAAAAAGTCTAATGAAAATTTAATCTTTGAAAAATTGAAAGTGAAATATAACTCAGTATAGAGCACCAGAAGGAATCTATGAGCTTCTCCACACTCCTGTTTTTTAGAGTATGCAAGGTTTGATGTTCTACAGCTTTACTCAATGACCATTTTTCCTGTTCAAATTTTTCATTCAAGGAGAGTGAGGGAACGTGATGTCTCCAGAGATATATAATGAAACTAAACAGCTTCTGTGGAACAGCTTGCTTTTCTCATGTTTTGCTTTTCCAGCTCCTACCTAATAACAAAGCAAACAAAAAAAATTATCTCTGCCTTTGGTCTAAAATACTTTCTTTCAGCGTGATAACATTTAGTTGTTTTTATGTACCTTGCCCTAAACTCCTGCTTCTCAAAATTCTGCTGCCTGAGGAACATGGGGTCTTAAACAAAACATTTTGCTACTGTGCTGTAAATCTCTATAATTGAATGGCCTGAGGTCCATGGATTCTTTTGAAGGTACCTCGTTTAAGCCCATACTTAACTATTTGTACTACATCCCAGCAGAGTCTGGTCACATAGTGACCTATAAAAGCTGTGAAGTGGTTCAGCTGATACCTGTAAGAGAAAGTAATTGACTTGGGAGTACAAGCAAAGGTTCATCTGGCCACAAGTAACTCATTTTCTAAGGTATTGCAAAGATACTTGCAAAGGAATTTGCTGAGATGGAGGTTGGAGAAAAGAGTCAAAAGGACAAGTTTGTCTTGAAAGTTTAAGAGTGCTCATTGATAAATCTGGAAAACAAAGAGTAATTTTTTGGAAGAAGCCTTGCATACTAATTTTGGCTCTATTCTTATGGCTTTGAATGGATTCAAACCTTTGAGCAATATTTACTGTTTTTAAGAGGGGCATATGAGAAAAAAATAAGAAAAGAAGGATGTGATTTCAGTGTATATGCAATATTAGGTTTAAAATTTATGTTTTAATTGCCTTTTCACACGATTTTTGTAGAGAATAGTTGTAGCAATTGCAATTTCTTTCCCCAGTTTCTCTTTCCAATTCATTAAAATTCAAGAATTTTTTGGATTCAATGAACTGGCAATTATTTATGTCCTCTGAGCAGGAGTATAATAAATCTTTTACCTTGATATCTTGGTGTTTGATGCATCAAACTGCTGTGGGTAGAAAAACTAAGGTGATGCTGTGACTTAGGTCATATGTGATGGATTCTGCCTGTTCAAATTTGCAGGTGTGGATCACTGTACACCTTAAATGTCTGCACTGCAGTCTTAAAAGCTGCATTTGCTGTTGAATTTTATTTTCTATTTCTGTGTATCAGAGGATTGTGTAAGAGTTTTTGTTGTTTCTTCCTCTGACAATTGTTGACAACAGACGTGAAAAAGTTAAATGAAACATAATTGTCAGTTCTGTAATATCTAAAAGGAAAAGGGACTCATAATTTCATAATATTTGCATCAGTAAATGTGGTAGAAGTGTAATGCTATCATCAGGGTATACTTCATGCTTGCTAAGCAGAATTTCTTATTTGAAATTTTAAATCTGTGGAGACCTGCCCTTGTTTAATAAAATCCACATGTAAAGCCAGCAATGTCTTAGCTAGAATTCAATCCCCATGTAGATGTATTTGCTAAAATACAAGTGATACAGGCAACTGCCTTTTGACCCAAATTAAAGGTATGTGGATCTACTCAGAGATTTTATTTTGTGCAAAGGGTGGTAACACCCATTTCTTATACTGATGTTGAAAATACCTCTGGCAATTAGGAGAAGTTATTATTAGAAATAATTAAAAATACCTTAAAGAAAATTTTCAGTGCCTTAAGAGCAGTGAACTATATGATGATACGAGATTTTTATTTTCTGCATCTACCAAACTGACAGTGGATAAGGCTGGAAGGTTTAGATGTTCACTGTGTTTTATGCCTTTTATGCCTGCCCTGGAGAATTTTCAGTCTTTGTGAGAGGAATGCACATAAGTTACATCAATAAATAGACTATTTGCAGTGCTTTTATTTTTTTTCATTTTTTTATTACAGTACTCTAGAAAGTCACTGTTGTTTATTTTCTCCCGACCAAGTATGAAAGCCATGATAATCCACAACAGCTGGCATTAGAAGGAGGTCACAATAGTATTTGCCATAAGTGTCTGCATGGCGTAAATGTGACATAATACATTGTGTATAATTTTGAAAGACATAACCATGTTGCAGAGGTGTTTCCATACTTCTGAAACTATGTGAAGTTAAAGAGAAGAAGTTCTAGCTTAGCTCTGTAACAGTACATCTCCTTTGCCTTCCCTACGTAATGATCTTATTGAGGGAATTGCTCCTTAAAGCTTCTTCCTGTGGAGTATCATTCCTTGTTAATCATTAATGAAATGGTCATTTAGGAAAAAAGTGCTGGATTAAGCCTGAACAACATGTAAATCCTAATTACACATCCTTCTGTGAAAGTTCATGAATGGCCTGAAGGATCAACACAGACTGGTTGCTCTATCTCCAGCACAGTATTCATTCAGTGTTACCTCAAATTCTGGTGATGGGATCTCATAAAACTGACTGCAAAGTCAAATTTAAATTTTCCCAAATTTGTCTATGAATGTAGTATGCCTAAGAGAAACACTTAGAAGATAAAACATTGGGTTAATTGCTACTCAGTAGTTGGTCTTAATCAGTAATTATTAACAGCCAACATTAGACTATTAGATGAGTAGTGCTAATTAATTTAAACAGGATGTTTCCTGTATCTACCTAACATGATATGTGAATAAATATTTAAAACAATATCCATACAAATAAAGCTTTGAGATTCTGCTTAGTTCTCTGTGCTTTAGGGTGTTAATTTTGATTTATATTTACACAATCTGTCAACTGTAGCTGAGAAATTATTCAAAGGTAAAAAATTACAAAGAAGAGATGACTATGAGTGAAATATGAATAAAACTGAAAGAAAGATTTTTGGCTTGCTTTAGCATTGATATCCTGTACTGTCAGTAACTGCAATAAACAGCAGGTCTCTGCAAGGTAGTGATTTTTTAAGCATTAAACTTCTTTGTCTGTGTAGGTAGCTTTAGCTACTGCTACAGTGGCTTTCATGATGGGAAAATTTTTTAATCTCTATGATTCTTTTGTGAGTGCTGCTGTAAAAACTCAAAGACAAAAAGGATAAAAGAATAGAGGATTTTTTGTGTGAGTGACTGCCATATGTATGTATATATTTATGTTCTGCCAAAGTAAAAGAGGAAGAATTTTCACTTTAAGAACTTGAATCCTGCTGGGTTATCTTCAGTAAAACTTAGATTTGGCTTGCTGTATTTCAATAGAGGAAACTTACATTTAGAGTTTCTAGATCTTCAATGACTTTTTTTGTTCTTAAGAAATCAGTCCTCCTGAATAATTTTATAACAAGAATTAGCAGGAAATTCCCCACTGTCTGAATAGAATAGGTTCTGAAATTACTATATTTTGGTTTTGCTTAGCTAGCTTCCACTGATGGTTCTCCTAGGCAGAGAGGCAATTTTTAAGATCTTGATTATTAAAGTAATCTTATTTGTAAAGATGTCTCCTTATTTTAATTGTTTTGATTTGAAAACAATCTTTATGTCGAGTTATAAAAATAATTGAAGTATTGATAAAGCTGCAAATCTGTGGGTTTTAAATTGTAAGAAATACACAGTTCATTTGGTTTCTACATATTGATCATGCTGAGAATGTAAAAACCTTGATAAAGTGGCAAAGACTGCAATTTAAACAAAAGGAAATGAAGCTGAAAAATTAAGCAAGTCTTTGAATTAACATCAGCAAAGGAAATCTTAAAATGTATCCACATTTTGAATATTTGGTTTTTTCATATGAACTGTGAAACATCAAAGTTGGACATTAATCTAATATATTGTGAACAGTAAGAATATATTGTTCGTATTTAAGGGAATTCCAGACCAAATTACAGCTGCTAAAACCAAAGAACATGGAGAGTCCATCAATTTAAAACAGTATATAACAGTAATTTAAAAAGAAATGTGGAAACAGTAGTGACATAATCTTCCTGTGGTATTTAGCTTGGATACAACTCAGAGTGTGTAGATATTTTCAGGTGCCATTCAGAGCAGTCCTCCAAGAAACTGTTGATTAGAAAAGTGAAAGAGAAAATTTTTAGAGTTTTGGGAACCTGAAGTACTGCGCTACTAACAGCTCTCTCAGGCAGTTTGGTCACAACTAGGTTTTTGGTTATTGACAAATAGCACCAGGGCTACTGCTGATTAGCTAACAGTGGCCATCCTGCAAGAAGATAAACAGTTCCATGCTGCTCTACGCCACCATTTCCATGATTACCGTAGAAACAATCGAATATGAGATGTTGCTGACAAAACTGCAAACTGCAGCAGCAACCATTAACTTCAGAAAGGCTGAGCTTCGTGCTTGATCAACCTCAAACTTAACAGTGGGCATTTTTCCTTGTATTTGGTGATCTGACCTTTTCCAATGGGGTTAAAAAAAGGCTTGAAGTAAGTGTGGGTTGTTGGATATTCAGGCTCTGTCTGTTAGTTTATATCTCACTTTTTTCTGCCTGTGCATTTATGTTTGCACATGGTCAAGTTTACTTGGCAGAAGTTCAATGGAATATAATGGTGAAATACTTTTTATGTGAGAAGAAATGAAAATGAGATTTCATCAAGATTCTCATGATTGAAGAGATTTGTAAAATAAGAGGGAGTCCAATTACTAAACGGTGTTTCAGGCAAAAAGATCACTGAGTTTCTCAGTCGCTCCTGACTGCTAATCAATTCGTTGAGTGATGATTAAAATGTTTTGTTTTGACATAAAATGACTTAGCAGTTTGAGTCCTAGCTAAATGGTTCTTTTTGATAAGGAACTGCTTTCCTCTTATGTATATGAGTCGCAGGTCCCCGTTTTAAGATGAAAAATTGTGAGTAGCTCTTTTAGGGTTTTGTAAGTCCCTCCATTTTTTACCTATTCAAACCAGGAATTTGTCATCTTCACAATACTTAAATAACTTTTCATTCATGAAAGTAGGAAAAGAGACTGAAACATGTCAGAGATAAAGAAGATATTAGCATTTTTAGAATTCTTTTTTTTAAGATGTTCCTCCTTAACATTTTGCCATATTCATTTTCTGTTTTCAAAAGGGTTGTTGAGAAAATGGTGCCAAAAATCTGTTTGTAAATGTAGGAGACTTAATGTTTTATTCCAGATAGTAAACTCATCTTTCATAGATAAGTGAAAAAAATTAAAAACCCCTAAATTGTGACACAAAATATTTTGGTTTTTTTTTCTGGAAGAAAGATTTCATGCAAGAGGGCCAGCATATTTCTATTTTTTGCCTGCATTGCTTAAGTTTTATTAAAAAATATATGGTTGGGCATCGATTGTATTATTGTATTACCAGTGAAGAATTCCAACTTCTAAAAAAAAAAAAGAAAATTCTAATAGAATGTATCCCATTTTCAGGTAGACAAGATTTCATTGCAAGCTCTTCAGATGCGTAAAGGTGATGCTTGGGTACAATCCAGATAAAATGCTGTAGAACAGAGACATCATTCCTAATAGCCTTGGTAATCCTTTTGCAAGATTTGTCTAACAGTCAGATAAGAACATACGAAAGTTTAATTTGTTTGGGCTGGGAAAAAAAAAGTGCTGGTACATCAAAATGTCAAAGTAACTGATAACATCAAAGTAAGTAAACCTTTTCCTCATAGTAACATATGAAACTCCTGAACCCATCACTTTCCAAAGTAGATTTATGATATAAAAGCTTTGTGCAGAAGTCAGGTGTGATTCAAACACACTGTTCTGGCCAAAGTCCCAGATTAGATACTGTACCATTAAATCTGTTACTAGTCTAAAATCCAGACTTCTTGTGTCTGTATAGTTTGTGAAGTGATTCAAAACCAAAGTCTTAGTACTCTTAAATAGGTTTATTTAGGCAAAAGCTGAATTTGCTTTAAGTTTTATTTTATCCTAGCTTAAACAAGTTACGATATATGCTAATTAGAGAATTAATGTATGCTCGTTTAGAAAGTTGCAATGTCTTTGCAAAGCTCCAAACTATTTTTTAAAATTTTTTACTAGTTTGTATTTCACTATTAAAATGGCAGAGAATACAACTGTAAATTTGTAGAATTATTTTTGAATTGATTTTCTTTTCTATTGATCATATTTAAGAGATTGAGTACACTGGTTCAGGGCATATGGAAATCTATGAGTGTTACATTTGTAAATTAAGAAGAAAAAGACATATTCCATATGTAGGGTTGTTTTGATTCACTCTTGCTGATTTTAACTGAATTCTTTAAGTGCTGTAAGAAAATACAGAAAGCCAAATGCAGAAAACAGTATCTTGTCTTTAAATGTATAGGGACATCTATAAGAGCAGAACATATAATACACAGACTTTCTTAAAAAGTGCAAAGGTGGGGGGAAAGCTGAATTAGCTTATCCACTGCCTGGTAGCAGAGTCAAGCTGTTCTTTGGAATAGTTTGTTTTGCCCCCAGGCACAAGCTGTGCCAGTGTTCCCTCTCCACATTTACTCTAGGTAGCAGAGCTTTTTGGGAAACCACTCTAAGCAACGCGAAGCGGGAAGTTGGAAATGCAGAGCAAGCAGACTGTTTGCTTGTGGGGAAAAGACAATCTGTCTGTGCTCAGAGGAGTAACATCTCACTTTAGCAAGATTTATTGCAGCTTCAAGCTGAAACAAGTTTCTTGATATATATAAAAAAAAGAGGATGCGGTTGTGTTGATCAAAGCACTGTCCTAAAGATTAATTGACCTGTGGTATGTGTTCGGTTTTGTACAGACTTGAAGAAGACAGGTAGTATTATCCTGCTTCAAGTTTCTCATCAATCAAAACGGATGATACTTTCCTACTGTTTTAGCTTCCTATAAGCAGAAATAATTCCTCATAAGGGCTTGAGTATTGTGGGTCCATAGTTCTGGAGAGAAACTTAAAATACTAGTATTCAGTACCGCTACATACCTTCATACTAATGTTTCTCCATTGTATTGTCTCTGCCAAGTGGTTGTCCCCTGGTTTGTTTGGATTTAGAGCAATTCACCTGTGTCACACAATTGGCTGTGAGTATCTTTGCCTCTCCTTTCTATGTGCATACATGCAAATGAATTTTTCAACTTGATGTTAGATATACATCATTCATATGAATGCTGTATGTATGTGTGTATGAAGGCTGATGCCTTTTTGAAACTTCAAGCTATTTAAAAAAAATCAGAAAAATGTTTCTAGACCTAGTTGACAACAGATAAATACTTTAAAAAATTAAGAATATTTCTCTATTATATGGTCATATGAGATACATAAAAATTCTCTATATTCACTACATGATAAGGCATGTCTCCTTCTGTGTAGTACCAAATATTTATAATGTTTCAATTTTCCATGCTAACCTTTTTGCAGATAAGTGTTGTAGCTTGAACATCTTGAGAAAAACCCAGGTGATCTACCAGCAGAGAAGAATTTCTTTAATGAATAAGCCCTTTAATTATGTTCTCGTTCTGCTATATGCTCAAGATTGTAAAATTGCTGGAGAGAAGAGTAAGTAATTGAATAGCAATTTAAGTGTGAATTTATTAAATCAATTAGATTTACAAAAGTAATTTGAGACACAGTACTGCTATGTTGGGCACACCAAGTATATAAAAATTTAAAATAGATGCTTGTAAGTGCAGCATAGTTTCTAATGGGAATTTGTCTTGGTTATAATAGTAAAAATGATTGATTCTACGTGTCTTGTAAAGCTTATTCTGTAAGTTATTCTTATCTTAATAGCACCTCAGAGGTAGGCCATTTCATTTCAGATTGCTGGGGAATCTCTAGGCATAATAAAAGATTTAATAAACTGATGAAAATTTACAACAGTGATGGAAATATTTCTCTGCTTTTATTTTCCTATAAAACAAACATATCTTAGTATATAGTTATAGTATTAACTAATTTGATAAAGCCATTAATTTCTCTATATTCGGAACTTCCATGAACATTATGTTAAAATTTTATGTGTAATGTACTATGTAATATTTTATGTGGTACTTTAGAAAACTAAAGGAAAATTAATTTGTGCAATTTAATGTGTGTGTGTACTGTAACTAGCCAAACATAAGGACAGAAAATGGTTACAAGGGCTTTTGTGATCAATTGCTACATTAGCCTTCCTAAAGACCTGACCTCACACCATGGTCTTATGTGCAGGGTATCAGAGTGTGAGACAAGTTGCTGTGTATCAAAACCCACAAAGAATCTAACACGAGCAGTGTGCCTGCTACTCATTTTTTTTACATTTCCTGCCTTCAAAATAGTGGTAAAGGATATGCCTTTCATTAGTGTGATAAAATAAGATGTAATAGATGCAGAATTTATTGTCTCTAAAGGAAGCAAGATCTCATGATACAATTTCATTGTCCCTCAAGTTTAGTGACCATCAACTTCCCTTTCTGCCTCTCATAAAATATGTGTGATCTTTCAGATCATCAGATTTCCTATCTCATGAGACACTGTTTCCCTGCATGCTATCCAGAGATACACAATGCCATGAAATACAGCTTTATTCTTAGGGTGTTTTTCTTCTTCTCCTGTTTCAAATGTCCTTTGACATCTGAGAATTAGAACTCCAGTCACTGTTTTTATGTTTCTTTTTCTTCCCCTAAACTTACCTCCACCAAGTTGCTTGGATATCCAAGATCTTCTCCCTCTCCTCTTATCAATCAATATTTTAGTTTCTAGATTCTGTATATTAAGTTTTCACTACTCTCCTCAGTCATCTTCATTTAGGAATTTTCAGTCTGAACAGGAAAGTTTCATGCCCAATGAACATATATTATTATAAGGATTTTTTCCTTATTACTCCACTGTGTACAAAGTCAATGTTGGGGCTACATGTTAGTATCAACATCAAAGGGGGCTAGGAGAGTGAATTAAAAAATATTATTTGCTAAAAAGTGTATACATATTCCCATGATGTTCAGTGAAATGATCATAAAGATCAAAGCAGTAAACTAAACTGTTCAAGATTAAATAGAGATTGATCATTTATTTAACTCAAAGTGAGACTCGAAAAACATTTAGTTTAAAAGTATAAAAGTGAGTAGTTGAAATATTATTATCAACAGTTAATTTTGTCCACAGAGGGTGGTCTCAGAACACTAATATAGGAAAATCTATTTACTATCTGTTTTTAAGGCAATAAAAGAGAAGTATTCGTAGACTTCCACTATATTATCTTGGGTACCTTCTGTATGGCCTCTTTGGGTATTAGGGAATCATTTATGGAAGTAAAGTAATAAACCCCTGGTCTTAAAATATTACAGCTCAATGAACATGGAAATATTCTAAAAGTCAGATCCCTATTTTGTAAGATATGAAGTGTTAGAGAAGCTAATAAAAAAAAGTAAGCTTGAACTGCTTGGCTTTATTAAAGTTTCTGTATATATTGAATTTATAACCACAAAGAACACTGAAATGTGGAGAATGGAAAACTTCTAATTAAAAACTTCTTGATGTCTAATTGGTTGCTGGAAAAGCCAATAGGAAAGCTAACTGGGCTTTTTCTCTTGATCAGGTAACAGAATCTCAGAATGGATAAGGTTGGAAGGGAGCACAGTTGGGTCATCTGGTCATATCTTCCTTCTCGGTCAGGGTCTTTCTAGAGCACACAGCACAGAATTGGATCCGTATATGTCTTGAATATCTCCAGTGCGGGAGACTCCACGACCTCTCTGGGCAATCTGTTCCAGTGCTCGACCAGCAGTAAAGTTCTTCCTTGTGTTCAGGTAGAACTTCCTGTTCATCAGATTTTTAGGTTCAGTCATCAATAGTTGGCTGGGTAATACTTTCCATGATTGGAAAACGTCAGCAGCAGTGACACTTAAGAAATTCAGCAATACCTGACTCTTTGCCAGTTTGGGCATCAACAGGCAGAAATAAGTCTCCAAAATCTACAATCCTTACTCTCTGCTGTCACATTACTGGTGAGAGTAAAATGATTTATATTGCAAATCCCACAGGATGTCCTAGGCCTGACCTCACGATCTTAAGCTAGCAACGAGTTGCCCCATCTTGCACTAACACCCAACTCCATGCACCACCTTGTGTGCTCTCACATGCTACACCTACCGTAGTCCCCGACCCTCGCTAATTATTTGATAGAGCCATTGTCCAGCAAACTGGGCAGGGTGTTATGTAGTAAACGCTTCAGATCAGCTACAGAGCACTGATGGCTTAAATAGACACTGCTGCAGATTCTTCCCCTAAGGAATCTACTTGTTTAAGGATTCAGAAGTATATGCTCTGCTGTGAAGTAGACAAGTAGCGTGCTAGTCACCTTGGAGGCATTTTGTTGACCCTTTTAAAGAATGCACCAGTTAGCGGGTATAAAGTAAGTAATGTTTTTCAGAAAACTTTCTGGAAACCAACTAGTGATATTGGTTATCAGGAAAAACTGAAAAAGTTTTATGGACTTGCCAGAGTTTGGAGTAGGGGGAAGGCCTTAAAATTAAGCTCTGTTTCTGAAGGTTCAATGATTTTTTTTTGTTCACCTTTTTTTTCATCTGCAGTCCCAATGCACCAAAATCTGGCAGCATTGTAACTCAAGGACAGAGAAAATTTGATGGAGAATATAGCCTTTTTTTTTTCACCTGCATATAAAATGGTCACAGATGAAAGAAATATTTTCTTTTGATTCAATCTGTCTGAACATGTGACCAATGTTTTACTAACTAATCCATTTTAGGTGTGAGCTGCTACTTTAGGCAGAAGAAGTGTGAATTCTAAGACTAGTAGATACTGGATTTGAACTGAAATTCTTGTGAGGGCAGATTGTATTCTCTATACACAAGATATTTAATGGTAGGCTTTTAAATTAATATCACCCTGATGGCATGCTTGCAGCCAGGAAAGGTATGGTGTTAATATTGATGCAACAAGTAATAACAATCCTGTCACTCTTCAGGCTGGTCTAGTAGAGAATTCCAGAAATAAAGTTGAGATATTGCACATTTCTCAAGGGAAAGACAAATAAGAGCACATTTCCTTTCAGCTGACCTCAACAATCATGGCTAAAATCTTGCTGAGAGCAGTGCTGGGCAACAGCAGATGTGATGAACATCACAGGGATCCTGGGAATGTGTGAAAATCACACTAATATGCTATGAAAATGTGCCAGCAGAACCATTTCAAGAAGTGGACTATCTTCTTATTTTTCCTCTTACCAGACTTCTTGGGGTCTTCCAAATAGTTATGGAATATGGCAAAACAAAAAACATTACACTTATGGTCAGGTGTGACTTAAAGAAAAAGTTACTGAATATTCTGACCATTGTAAAGGTCAGACAGTCTGAGACAGACAGCTGGATCTCGACTGTAACAGGGATGGTAGATGTTATATGGGGTGAGGAAGTGTGCCCATGATCTTCAGTGAAGCTTTGTTAGCTCAATATCCCGGTGCCCTTATCCATGGTACAAGTGGCCTGAGAGGAATTAACACTTTTGCCTCAATACATTAAGCTCACAAGCTAGCATAAAAGTTCAAATTCTCACCAACTTCACTAACAATTATATTTTGGAGTCAAACATCTGTCTTCAAATTCTGTCGTGGGGGTAGAAGCCAAAAGGTGAGGTCAGGAGTAGTAGAGACCTTTTCAAATATTACATCCAAATACACCAGAGCTGAGCAATTGACCCTGATTTTTGACAGTTTTTTTATGATTGATTTCAGTGTCAGTAGAATGTATCCATGTACAGATTTGCATTTACAAAGAATTGCAGGGTTCAAAATATAATTAGTATATTGTGGTGTGTGAATACTGTAATACAGACTGTGCTGGTTTGCTGCTACATAGATTCTGCTCTTGCTCACTGTGTGGACACACACACATACACACACACACACACACACACACACACACACGCACGCACAAGCAAATCTTTGCATTCATGCATTCCCAGACAGAGTTCTTCGTGACCCCGGGTTGTGCTATGGAGAGTTTTGATAGAGATAAGCGAAAATAGCAGCCAAATTTTGTTGCTGCTATCCTGTTGGTTTTGTTGTTGTTGTATTCAATTTTTTTTTTTTTCAAACAAATGTTTGTTTCCTCTAAGGTTTTTGGTTTTTTTACAAATTAGTACTGAGCATTTCATGACTTACCTATAGTCAGATTCCTCTTGTGCTGGCTCCTATGGTACGTAAAAAGGATAATATTCTTAGTATTCTTCACTGTTTTACCACTTTATGGAAAAAGACAGCTTGCTTTGACAGTAGGTTTTTAGAAACCTTATGAGATAACAGATCTAAGGCTATCATGATGGCTCTTTATCACAATCTAGATTGAGGTAATTGAATCCCAGACCTGTGAAACTAAAGAAGGCAGTAAAAGAGTGTTTCTCCAGTTACTTGGTGTGCCTGGACCATGTAGTACTCTTGGCATTACATGAAAGGTTGGCAAAACTTGTAGTATTGAACAGATCAAAAGGAGTTCTTGCTGTAATTTCCAGATTGAAATTAGATACATGTTGAGAAATCATTTCTGTTTCCTCCTTCAGCTGTGACTTCTAAGATTAGGTTGCCATGTGTTTGTAGGACTGAAACACTCTAGTGTGGATAAATGCATGCCAATATTAAACTTCGCCCTTTTCTTCACTTATCAACCTGACTCACAAAGGAGACATCACCATCTGAAAAATACATTTTTATTCAGTCACCCCGAAAGTAAACACTGTGTTCCAGATAATAAGGAAATACTTCTTTGTCTCTGGTGCACATTTTTCTGCTTTTCTGAGAATCAGTGATCTTCTGGGATTGATATTTAGGTGGTTCCTGGTGACTCTTGAAGGTCTCACAGCATTCAAAGCATCTATGTAACATTTATTTCTAGGTCCCTATATAAATAAAAGACAGTTATCCTTATCTAGACAATATTCTTGCATCAATCGCTATGGAATGCACAACTGATAAAGAGAATCCTGTAAACTGTTTCAGACATAGTAATGCATGTGTTTATAGCAGCTGAAGAAATTTGCAGCAGGTAAAATATAGACATGTAGAAAAATTAAAACAATTTTAAAATCATGTTTCAGCATTCAGAATTCACAGGCTAAACTTTGTATACTAGTTTTTTTGCTTAATCAATTTTTAATCTTTTCTTTTACTTAATCACAGCTTTTTACGGACGCTGTTACCTCTAAAGTGCTCTGGTTCTGTCAGAGAATCAGATATAAGTATTTTCAAGTATTTGGAGGAAATCTTGTCAGTTCTGAGAGTCATACATTCAGTAACCTATTTCAAGGTTCTTAGATTATTCCAGGCCACTTCTCCTGACAGTACTGTCTATATATATTTATCTGTGTGAGGGAAGGGAGGGAATTAAGCACTGTTAATACTAAATTACAGTAGAATTCTAACATGTTTGTAGATAATTATTATTACTGATAGGGGTCTCCTCTCTAAAAGTGGGTGAATATTTTTACACCTTAGCTCAGAAAGGAGTGGGTTGTATAACCTTGGTCTTCTGGATGTGAGCTGGTAACAGCAATTAGCTGAAAAATAGACTGTATTTAAAAAAAAACATTCACTATGTAATAACTATTTCCTATAATGGTGGTATTTCTCAGTTACTTTTAATTGAATAGAAATATCCATTTTGTCTTTCTTTCAGTCTCCAACTTTCCTTCCTGCATGAATGCAGTTCAGACTTCAAATGTAACTTTAGATGCAAATAATGAAACTCATTTAACTTAATTTAGCAGAATGGGCTATTTTAAGATACAGTTCATTTCATCCTAAAGTGAATGTGTCTCTGAAAATTTCTGTTATCTAACAGAAACAAGTCACACATGCAACATCAATATAGTGGATGAGGTATGAGTGTTCAAGGTCTAGAAATTATTAGTTCACTGCACTTAGAAGCTCAAAACAAGTTTTATTCAGTTCAGTCATTACAAATGTCATTCTGACGTATTGTTGACCATTTGTGAACTACAGGAGCTGAAAATTACAGTAATAGATGGTGGAGATGGGAAATATGGACTATTTCTTTCATATAATTACTAAGGTGGCTTTTTTTCAATACTAAGAAAAATTAACACTATGGTAGGAAATAATAGTTGTTCAACTTTGCTGACGGGGCAGGTTTCTTCAAATTTTACTTTCGGTCAAATTTCATTATATTTATGTTCCATATTGCTTAGGATAATCAGCACTTTTTCTGTTTGCTCTTACCAGAGTGTAATGGTACTGCACGTTTTTAGCCTAATGGTACCAAACACTAATGTGATTAAAACCACAGCATTTGTTGTTAAGTCACGTCCACACATTTACAGGCTCTACTGCTTTTTTTTTTTTATTTTAAAAGCTGGTTCCATCATCTGCCTCTACAAACTAAAAATGTTAAATAAACCATACTGTCATTCTCCACCTACAACAAAATTATTATTTCTGACCAAATGCCAACAACTATCACAAGGGAGGGATGGTATTGTCCCAATGTACATATAAAACATTAATTTTTAGGAAGAAAGAGCAGTTTATGCGCAGGATTGGCAGGACAGCACATGATAATAGTGGTAGTGTCACAGGGTTATCTTTTTAAATCTCTTCTTTTTTTTCCAAACAGCCTCTGCCACTGCTTACATTTTAAATACAAAAACATACTTGTAAATATAAATGCATTTTATTAGCATAAATAAAGCAGGAGTATTTTAAAATAATTCTTTAAAAAGTCTCTATCTCTGAAAGTCTTACCCTAGATATAGCAGATGTGGACAGATACAGATTTTTAAAAAACCACAAATGTATAATTATACAGTGTCTTTGTCCATACATACTGGGAAATATTGTAATGCTTTTTTCCCCAGCAGTAGTCCGATTCCTTCACCTAACTGTAGATAAGATCTGGGAGTACCAGTAGTATTTTTTTTCTGCTCTTAGTTAAAATTAGCTCCAAAATCTACAGCATGCTTACACCAAGTTAAAAATGGAGGATCAAGAAAAAACAAGGAAACTGATATATAGAAAGAAAGTACTAGAATGGCTTGAAACTGAAGCTAAATTACTGAGAATTCTCAGGTAGTTTTAGGGAGCTAAAATATTCAAAAGTTGAGGTACATCAAAGTAGAAGTTACTAGTAGTATAATATTTTATCAGAAGCAGTTCGCTGGCAAGGTTTTGAAAATTTGTATATTTGTTGGAAATTAATCAAGGCTTATAACTGAATTTAGAGAAGGTTCAGACTAATCCACTTTTGAAACTGTTCTTTCTATATCTTTCCTCTATAAACATATATGCTTTCCTGCCTCTGTGTGTGTGTATATATACAAAATTTGAAATGTCTGTATTTGCATAAGTCATTGAGACCATGACAGGTTACATTGTTTCAAGGTAAAATCTTAATGCTTTTTAAAAAATATTTAAGTAAGTTTCAGCAGTCATGTTAGTATAAATCAAAAGAAGCTGATTTTTCCTCAAGTCTCAGGATTACTTACTTTGAGGAGAAGTGAAGGAGTTATAAGTCAAAATTTTTATCAAGAAGAGAATTAAACTACAGTTAGGTACTGGGCAGAATTACTAGGCATAATTAACTTTAATTGCAAATAAATTTTAGTAGGTTTTTTTTTAATTCAGTTATAAGTTCCTCATGAAGACCTAATTTTATACTTCTCTCAAAAGAGACATTATGTGAAAGAGTTCAATCTTTACCTTTAAACTTTAATGTGCAAGGTATTTATTCTTCCTTCTTCTCCATCTGTCCTCTTTCTGAAAATAATCTGGCTTAATAAAAGCTCTCGCACCCGTCTCAGAGTAAAGGTTTCTTGTTCCTGTTGTGAGGAAAGTATGGTTAGTAAGACCCTGAATGTAGCTGCCTTTCATTCTCTGCAAAATGTCTGGAATTTCATCATTGCACTTCATTTCAAGGATCACTCTTCGTCTAGAAGTGTATGGAAGTTCTATGTTTGAATTCTCCTCTGAATTCATGGAAAGGGACAGAGAGAGGTGAATCACAAGCTGGATTTTGAAAGCTCTAATAGTCCTTTGTGTAATCACACTCATGATACAACGTAAAGAAGGCCTCTCCCTACCACTAACCTTTGAGTTTTTCTTTCTTGTATGGAAGTGTGTAGGGATAAACAACATGACCTTCTGATCAAACAATATGAGCCTTGTAAAAAACCACAATGCATAAATTTCAGGTGGAGGTGAAGTAAAAATAAAGAAATTCTTCCCTTATCCTGAAGAATAAGTGTCATTTTTCCTTGAGCTTTTGTTTGGTTTTTCATTTCCTGTGATTGAATTTCTGACAGTCAAATCCACACAAAGACTAGACCCAAGCAAACAGATTTCAATGAAAAGATAGGAAATGGTAGGAATAATAGGAAAATGTAGGATGGTGCGCACTGAAAGGATTTTTTAGGCTTGTTTTGAGTATTTTGGATTTGCATGTTTTGTTTGGTTTAGTTTGGGTTTTTTTTTGTCTGAGATCAAATTCTTGCTGCACACATTTGAGTGTAAAAAGTTCAATTGCCTCACTAAAGATGGGAAAACTAAACTTTGTCACGCAGCTTGCTTTTTCATGGTCTTCCTTAGCGTTAATGTGAACCTCACCACTGCTTTGACAGGTGACCCAACAGGTTGCTCGTAGTTTAGGTACACACATGTAACTGCTCATGACTTTAGCTGTCACAGGTTCTGAGTTCTTTAAAACTCTGAGTAGTTGATCAAGAATCACTACAGTCAGTAGGGTTATCTTTCCAGGGAAAAGACTTCAGTTGCAGATTGCAGTAGGAACCTTGTCTTTATACTTTTTATCAAAAGTGTCTGTACAGAATTGATAAAGTACAGTAGTACATTATGAATGAATACACATATATTTGGTGTACCTGCTCAAACACTTTTTAGTGATAAGGGTACCAGATCAAAAGTGTTTGGAGACCTCTTTCGTAGATATTCTCCAGAGGTACTTTTCAACCTCAGCACTTCTATGACTTTTTGATTCTGATATTAATCAGCACATTTGCTAGAAATGTCAGGAAAGGGTTTATATAAGGAATTACTACAAAATAATTTAACTTCCTTTTCTTAAATACATGTGTTGCAGTACTATAAGTGTTTTTCTTATAAAACTACCACTCATCTGGAACCTTTTTCGTTGTGTGAAAAGACAGGTTTCAAGTCTATAATATTGCTTACCTATTGAATTCCCTGATACCCAGTAAAAACCTTCTCTCTGATCTTGCTGGAGTAATAAGTAAAACACAGGAAAAATGCTTACAGTAATAGAAGAATATAGTTTCCTATATTACTTTAAAAAAATCCCTGAATAAAGGGAGTGAGAACTTGTATTTTCAAAGTGTCACGTTTATTTACGTTCTTTTCCCTAACACAGCAGTTTATCAGTGATTTAGCAAAAAGCATAAAGATTCTGTTTTCACTTTAAATCTGAGTGGTAGGAATAAAGGGATAAGACTAAATGCTAAAGTAATTTTCTTTAGATAGCATTTAACCACAACGTATTTGCTGTTAATATATGTTGCACAAAATAATTTTACTTAATGGTACAGGCAGTATGTCTTTAACACACCACAAAAAGTAGTTTGTTGTTTTCTGTTTCATTGTCAGGAAATTATCTTATCTATTCAGACGAGATGTGCAATTTTGTGATTACTTGTATTCTGAGACTCATAGGAATATGAAAAGTTCTTAGATTTTCTGACTCTGCTACTTTTCCTTTTACTATAGGATACATATTAATTTTCACTGCTCCTCTTAGGAGTACATTTATATAGCCATACCCTAACCTAGCAGGTTTTGAAGGGATATTTGACATGCAGTTAATACTCAATCTGGTTTATGTAGATTTATGCAACAATCTGATGCGCTGTCAGATTTTCTCATTATTTTGTGCACTGTTTAGGACATGAATTATTGAAGTGATCAAGGCAAGTAAGTGTGATTCCAAACACTATTGACAGTGAGCTGATAGAAAAGTCTAAAATTTCAAGGATAAAAGGGTGCATTTTTCTTTAGATTTGCTATTCTCAAGTGAAATAATTTTACAATGCACATTAAAAATATGTAGCACTTAAGTTTTGTATGTGAAATTATGTTTATGTACAGCTCTAGATATTGCTGCAAATAGTAATATTACTTTGTTTCCAATGAGGTAATAGCTCATTATTATAGTATATTCCTGTACAATGGAGTGTGTTTTCTTTTTTTTCCTATGGCTGTAAATGTTTCAATCCTACCCTGTGGTTTTAAATTAAATTCTTTATGATGAGTTAGAAAAACTGATTTTTTCTCATGAGAGACAATAAAAAGATACTCTTATAAAATTTACATAACTTTTTTTTTCCGTATAAAAACACATGCAACTGGAGTATGCATGCTGAACAAGGTGTAAGCAATACCAGTTATTTAGAAACAAAAAGAATGTTTTATCCCCAAAACAACATAATGTTGATCATAATGTGGCTAGAAACAAGGGGAACTTTGATGCAGAAATTTTTTCTCTCAATAAATAAAATCAGAAACACTTATATTTTTCTAACACTGCTAGGCCGTTGTAGGATGCTGCTCCATTAATTTATTTCTTTTGTAAGTAGGAATTTTCAGTTAGGCTCTACTCTCTGCAGTGTCTTGTAGTCAGTTTTCTGAATGAGTAAATAATTGGGGTATTTTATTCACATAGTCATTCTGAACTGCATTTAGTTTTTCAAAACTCCTTATGTTAACAGGTTTATGTTTTCACTTTAACCGAAAAAAAACCCAACCAAAGACATAAAAAATTTAAGAATGGAAATGTCAAGAGTAATGTTAAGCCTATCTCCTGTACTTTCTGACAGTAATCTGCATTTATGGATGCAGTGAGATTTGTGTTTCACAGAAGTAGTTGAACTGATTTAAGTTTTTCAAATTCTGGAAATATGCTTAAGCATCATCTTTACTGTGTTTAATCTCAGTGAAAAATGAGACTCTTTGCACTTGAAAACTGGTGGGTGGAATGGTATGGAATAAAGAAGTGAGTATTCTATGAACTAAAAAGCAACAGAATCGGAGCATTAAATCTGTGAATTGAAAGTGAGATTGGCTAAAATCTTGCTTTAGGCATACTAGCTGAACAAGTGGTTAATGACTTCTACATACGGTAGAAGCTGTCTCACATTTACAGACCTTGGTCCTTGTGGGGACTTCAATCACCCCCAATATATGCTGGTTAATACTCAGTGGTCTTCTCTGGGCTCTCGAGTGGTCCATCCTATTGAGCAGGAAATTGGGTAAAAATCCTAGGAGGCCTGAGTGGGTGAACAAGGAGATCCTGGCAACACCTAATGCAAAAAGGAATTCTACAGAGGGTGGAAGTAAGGACAGGTAATTTGGGAGGAATACAGAGACATTGCCTGAGCTTGCAGAGATACAGCTAGAATAGCCAAGACCCAAGTGGAATTCAATCAGGCAAGGGATGTCAAGGGCAGCAAGAAGGGCTTCTATAAGTACACAGGCGACAAAAAAACTAAGTAGAATTTGAGTCTTCTACTAAATGGTGGGGTGGGGGTGGGGAACAGTGACAAAGGATATGGAAAAGGCCACGGTCTTGGATGGTGTTTTCACCTCACACTTTATGAGCAAGATCAGCTTCCAGGAATACCAGGGAAAAGGTCTGGAGAAATGAAAATGTACACTTGCTGGAAGTGGATCAGATCAGGGAATACATGAGAAAACTGGACATATATAGGTCTCTGGGCTCTGACGGGATGCAACCACAAGCGCTGAGGGAGCTGGTTACTGTCATTGCCAAGGCCACTTGATAATCTTTGTAAAACAACAGTGGTTGAGAAAGATGCCCGAGGACTGGAGGAATGCCAGTGACATTTTCTGGATGGGCAAGAAAGAGGACACAGAGAATTACAGGCCAGTCAGCCTCATCTTGGTCCCTGGAAAGGTGATAGAGCAAATAGCTTCCAGGACAAGAAGTTCATTGCATGTAGTCAGCACGGACTCTAAAAGAGGAACACCTGCTTGACTAGCAGGGAGAACCTGTCATACCCATTGGGTTAAATTTGGGAACACTAGTATCTGAACCAGAGTGATGTGCAATGCATATGCTTATGCAAATGAAGTGATCTTCATATTAAAAAATATTTGAGAAAAGAGAGTGGATTGCATGAGAAATATTTAATTGTAGGTCTTTTTGCATTCAGGGCTTTTTCTGATGGTTTTTGCACTACAGTTTTTTTTCTGCAAGTCATTCAAGGTGAAGCCTTGAAGCTTCCAATTGCAAATGAGATAATGAAACTCCTATTAGGCAGAGTCAAGACTCATGATGTTCAGATTTTGATCTTGATTACAGTTTGGTTACTAGATTTTGTGCCTCCAAATGAGGGAAAGACATATTAAAGATGAATAATTTTGGCCTGCATCATGCAAGGAGGAAAAATGCCGATGGCTAACTAACTGATTAATCATTGGGAGCAAATGCAGTTTTTCACAGCTTTTAAGTGAGGAAAGTCTATGAAAGGAATAAAATTAAATAAAATAAATTTTTAAAATTAAATAAAAATTTTATATAATACTAAAACATTAGAAAATAAAAATTAAAAATTAAATAATTATTTTCCTTATTAGTTTTTATTGGGATAATGGACAGCACTAATATACACTGTAAATGTGTGAAAATTGTCCCAAACCATTGCATAGTTTCAATCTATCAGATTTATAAGGTTGTGAGCTGTGCTGATGAAGAATAGACATGATAACAGATCCAGGTCTTTCAAAAGGATCTCTAGCACATATATATTTAGGAAAGATGATTAAATCTGAGGACAAGTTGAATGTACAGTGTCATGCTAGCATTTATTTGAAAGGAAACAAAATTCTCAGCCCAACAGATTTGAAATTTTTTCTGCAGGGTTCCAGGTGACAGAGTCTGTATAACAAGTTTAGCAGAAACTTCTCTGCACATACATGATTATAATAGAGTGAAAATAATTTAGAAGATTATATTAAACATAAAAAATGATTGAGTGATCTTAGACATTACTAAGAGGATTTCATTTTTGTAAATAATTCTGTTAGCTGAATATCTGGCCCTTCACAGAGCTCTTAAAATGAATATTATTCCTGCAAAATAGGAAAAAAATTAAAGGATGTCTCTACCTGGAATAGTACCAGTAAATTTTCTGTATTCTAGAGTCGTATCTTGTTATAGGTGAAAAAATAAATTGGCACTGTTTCTGGTTTTAACTGCTTTCCCTGAAAATAAGTAATATTGTCTTTCATGCCTCAAGATATAATACCCCTCAAATTTAGATCAATATTGTCTGAGTAAGCCTACGAGGATCAAACATCAAAATTCTTACTGATTTACATTTTTATCTTTCACCCACTGGAAGGCCACTACAACTTTATACCCCGTACATTTTAAGAAAAATATTAGCAAGAAAAGGCTCAATGTATTTATTTTCTGTTCAAAATTTCTGTAAGGTAGACAATTTGAAGGTATGGTCAGTGTGGCATTCAGTTTTTCAAGTTTCTTCTTTATTTCAATAACAAACAATATTCAAATGTGTATGATAATTGTGCACTGTTCTATATGTACAATTTTAGATTATGTTTTTATGGTAAGGTGAATGAAGATTTAAAACAAAGCAGTTGTTATATGGATAAAGCAAGGCCACCCTCCTTGGGAAATTCCTTCCCATAAAAAGGGCCACTTTGTCTATGTGAAATTAAAATTTATTTTCCTACTGTTGAACTACGAGTCCTTCAAAAGAGTATGAATTCACTTGAGAGAGTGATAGACAAAAAATTTAAGAGTGAAAAGAAACTTCAGAGAGACATTAAAAATAAGATTAATCAAGTATTTTATTAAATTTTGTTTTAGATAAATGTCATAAAATCTTCTAGGAGATATTTGAGGTCATGGAGGTCACTGTCATGTAACAGATGACAAAGCACTGAATTAAGACTCAGAAAACTTGAATTCTCATTCTAGTTCTGCCATTGATGCATCATGCTGTCAAAAGAGTCACTTGTCTGTGCTTCAAACTGACGGCCTTGAAAGTAGAGATAATTGCATGTCTCCAGTCAGGCCTCTTCTGATATACTCATGTTTTGCAATGTACCATTTCAACTGACTGCAAACCATGGGACAAAACCAGCTTTGAAATAACAGATTCCTTTTCCTTCAGAATTTTAATTCTCCAAATAACTATTATCAGTATAAAGTATAGTCCATTTCAGATGTGATACCAGGTTCTACTCTCCCACTTCTCCAGCCTGGTAGGGCATGCTTTAAGTCATTTTAACGGCAATTCAAGTTTCTTACTGTTTAGAAGACTGGGAGGTTTTCTATGAGAGTCAATTGTTTAAAGATAATCTATTGAATGTCTAATCCTCCAAAAGAGGCACAGGGCCAAAGTACTGACCACTTGCAGTGATTAGATCCCATGGCTCGAAAGGTTTAATCGCTGTTGAGCCAAACTCTGCCCATTGATTTTACTGAGATGATATGACTGCAACAGATGGCAGAATTTGTCTTGTGTTTCCCTGGCCTCCTTCCAAATTGGGTAATCACATTCTACATAACTACAGTTATGTACAGTTTCAGTTCAGTTCAGTATTTTTCATCCTCTCCATTGCTAAGCACTTTTCATTCTTGAAGAACCTGTTTGGGTTTTTTTATGGGTTCATAGATGATACTTTTCTATAGTTAAACCAGTATTTTTTATTTATAGCAAAGTAGCATGCTAAGATTCTCTCTACACTGAAACAAACACAAAACAGGTTTTGAGAATCTTGGAGTCCATTTAGATTGTTACAATTCTAATATATTAAAGCATGCCTGGCCACTGTGTTTGTACAATGTGAAGTGTATTGCCCCTGTAACAGCCACCACTTCCAGTCCTGCAAGCAAACTGAATTAAGGATGGTGTGCTTTGTAATGGAATATGAATAAATCATTTTGCCATCAAACAACATTTATTTCATTTGAACCTCCCCCAAACAAAACCACTCAAACAAACAAACAGACAAATTAAACAAAGCAAAAGAAAACAAAACAAAATGCTTTTTATTAACAAAGTATTATTATGTCCCAAAATGCATTGCTAATGACTTGCTTCACTCTTTTCATAATTGTAGTTAAGAACAACAGATGCAAAACAAGAAAATCCTGCTGCAAGTTCTAGCCTAAAGATAGGAAAACAATAACCAGAATAAATCATGTACAGAAAATTAATATCACTGTGTGAGGAAAAAATTATGCATATAAGCCTAGGCTAGTGAAGAACTTTCAAAAGTAGTTACAATGATTGCAAATCATACTAGAACTAATTCTAGATTTAGTGAGAGCCTTGTTCTCATACCTGTTAATGTTCCTTAGAAACATCCTTTTCAGAGTCCTTGAAGAATTCCTACTTGTCTTCTCTACTCACTGTCATAAGTATCAAAAATAACTTTTACTTAAAGGTACAGATTTGTACCAGGTATTAGGCTAATTATACTGTTTTGAGGTGTTTACTATTTAGACTTCACTGTTCAACTGTGGACATAACCTTAGTTTTTATTCAAATTCAGCAAGTGAGATTCCCATGTTCTCATTCTTCTATATTTTTATAAAAGCATACTGAAATTTTTTTATTTAAATGCTTATAGTTCCAATAAACATTTCAAGTTATTTGAAATGTGTCAAATTGGAATACTTATCAGCTTTTCCAGTTTCTTTGTATTTAGATGCTTGTTTATTTCTTAACCTCTTTATATCATCCATCATTGCAATTATGATGTACCCACCAAAAGTTCTCTGGTTTAACATTTACATTCAGTTGAAACAAACAATGTAAATTTGTGTAGTTCTACATATGATCTCATGGAGATATTAAGAATGACTTCATTCCTTTCTTTCCAGATGCAGATTCACTGTAGTAAGGAATTGTTATATGTTGTATTCCCATTGAACCCATTTATCGGAAACCGCTCAGAAATGCACAGGATATCTTAAGGGATTCCAGAGGTCATGATTAGGAAAGACAGTTACATGACTTTAGCTTTCTTAATTACTTCTCTTTTAAAGAGTTTTATTCTCTTAACTCCTTTACTGTGACTAAACCCTCTGGCTGGGACATGTTTTATTATTTCTTAGGGACTATGCTAACATGGTTCGTTTTGTGGCTTTCATTCAGAGTAAGCTATATGTAATAATAGTTAGATCCTCCCAGATAAGTTCATGATGTTATCCTGGTGTGAATAGAACTTGTAGTAAATGAATCAGGTGTGCTTTGGATGAAATCATCTATTTGGTCTATTTTGTATAAAATGCTCCCTACGTGCATTATGTGTAGGAGGAACTCTCTTGTACACCGAAAACTCACAAAGAGAAGGCAATATTTGGCTTCTCCCCTCATCAGCATAGTAGCCACTGTCCCACTTATTGACAGTAACATTCATGCATGGTTGGAAGGGCAGGTGAATCGTGCTGCTAGTTGTCGGGAAGTAATTGAAGAAATGAAGAGCATTTGAACTTTTAAACTGAAAACCTGTCCATTATATGTAGACAAGAAGTTGGAGGCCGTCAAAGTCTTCACACTGAATTTGTTTCCTGATTTCCCCAGTAGGAGTTTGGTGAATACCATACTGTGACAACTGCTGACTTCCCCAACACTGCTGTGAATGGCTCTTAAAGAAACTTTAATTTTCTTTAAAGTCTAGGTTGCCCATGCTTATTTAATTTGCTCTCCTTTTAAATAAATAAGTTTCACTCTTCCGAGAAAACTAAAGTAGCACAAATGTTTTCTTTCTCTCTCCCATTCAGCACCTGCTTGTTTATTGGTTTTAATTCTTGAAAAGAAGTATTATTATTATTATTGTTGTTATTACTATTACTATTACTATTGCTATTACTATTACTATTATCAGTGAGCATCATCAGTTTTCTTGTCTCTTGTAGAAAATTGCTTTCTTCATACAGTTACTGAGATGGCTATCACTGTTAATTCTGTCAAGCTCTGACAATGAATTATATTATCATGATTTAGTTCCCTCGTGAAAACAATGAGTAACATAGCTCTAGGATATGTACTAGTGACATGACAAGAAAAAGTTACTAATACTTGTGTACAGAAAAGATCCATTTAATTATTGAATATTCATGATTTTTTATTTTGTACTCTGTTTCTAGGGACCTTTTAATGTCTGGTCAAAACATAAAAGTGAGGCTGGTTTTACTTGGAAATGAAGCCAGGCAAAACTGCTAGACCTATTGGAAAACAACGAGTTCTCTATGCCTTCTGTTTGTAGACAGAAGAGTTTAAAAAGATCATCCAAATGAATTTTTTTTTCCTCATGCTCCAAGTTGGTTGAAGAGGTAGTATTCCTTATACTGAAATAGATATATGAAGCAGAGCTGTCAGTCTCTTTCCCTGTGCAGTTTTGAGTGGTCTGTTAAATTCTGTCAATGTCATTGACCTGTCAAAGGATGGTAGACTATTTTATCCTTTATTCCAAGGTAATCAAGCAACAGTATCAGTAGAACAGTGGTTTCTACCATGACTGATAACAGTCAGAAATACAATACAATCATAGAAACAAACAAACAAAAAGTGTCATGTTTGTACAGAGCCATAAGAATAAAAGAATAGATCTGGAAGTACTGAAGAACAGCTTGTTCAAAGGCATTTCTCTTTTTTTTCACGTGTTCTTTGTTTTAGTAAAATTATTGTATACAAATTATTTCTCTTTAGCAACTAGTGGAATGAAAGTTGAACAAAAGTGTAATTGTTTTCTCCATTTAAATTTGTATTTCAAATCACATTTTTGATACAGGACATTGTCCATATCTGAATCATATTTCCTGTGATGCAAATTTGTCATATGTAATGCAGAGTAATGCATAAAGTCTGATTAATGAGGATACACTAAATTAGGATTGAGTATCATTCCATAAAATCAATATTTTTAAAAGTGATTTAGTATATATAAATTCATGTCAGTGTAAAGCACCAAACCAATTTTTTTTTTTTTTTTAATTTTGGTATGTCTAACAGTTTCAATTTCAGTAGGACATGTTTTCAAGAATAGTAGTTTATGGTATTTTATGTAGTATGACAGATTATGAAAGGCTTTTGAATTATCTTGGAAGAAAAATGACACATTGTTAGCCAATAAGATATAATTCTGTATGCCAATCACCATCTTCTTCTACTGCCTTTGTCTAGAAAAGAATCAGAATACTTTACAAGAGGCTTGCTACTGGTTGCAAAGAATCTCTTGAATCAGCATGGTTTCTGAGCCATTATATCAACCCTCTCATTAAAGGATTTTCCTCTATTGTATTAAATGTTGTCACTGTGGGTATGTCTACACATGAATACACTCAGAATTATTTTCAGAAGTATAAATGCAAGATTTTAATCTCCCAGGTTATGCCTTTTAGAAACTTGACACATTATAGTCACTTCTCCTTCAAGATTCATTTTTGTTCTTGAGACTAAGAATGCCTACCTCAGTCCATCAACAGTGTTTAGGAGTACACAAGGCCATGGAGCATGGAACACAGCTCAAACTCAGTTAGAACTTTTTTGATGACTCCTTTAAAAAAATGACGGTTATACATTGGTTGTTCATGTATTGAAAAAAAAAAAAATTCATCCATTACCATTTTCCATTGGAGAGATTTGATAGGGTTCAAATTACAGTTATAATGAAAATTATACGTGACCTATTTCTAAACCATCTCTGCAGTATATTGCATTTCCAGTTTTGTTGTCAGTGGCACAGAAACAGGAGAAATACATTAAGAAATGTCCTTGTCTGTCATTAAAAGGAAAAATGTGTGTAATGTCCTGTTGTCCATAAACTGTCATGTAACATTTTGATGGAAGAGTTTCAAGGGAGCTAAGACAATAGGATTTCTACGTATAGCCTAGAACATACTGTACAATGATATGCAATAAAACAGGACATAAAATCTGACAACTTTTATTTCAGGTGTGAGAAGGAGAATACTACTCTTTGAAGTTAAACAATTTTAAAAGTGAAACATGTACATATATAGAGAACAGCTTTAGATATTCCTGGATGTTACTTTGCACTATAACCAACATCAAAGTAAAAAATGTGCTAGGGATGTTTGAAAATCAGTCTATTTATTTTGAGCTTAGTGTTTTGCTAAATTAGGTTTAAAAGCTAGAGCAGTGCCTGGATTAAACAGGAAGAAGCAAAAGAAAACCTCCAAATTCAGTCTAGGCATCTGAAAAGTATTTAGACAGCATTAACTCTTGGGTCTCAATGGTGATGTTCAAACTGGTAGATTAAGGGAAGATGAACTATATATTGATTTGCTTTGCAGTTCGCAACAACAGTTGATTTATCTTTTTTTCTTAATTTTCTGTTCTGCATCTGTGTTTCAAATCTGAAATGTTGGGTTTAAGGTCAGATGGATGTAGCACTGTTAAGACAAAGTGCAGGCATGCAGTGGCATTCCTGAAATGAAAAAATCTCATGCTCCTGGAGAAGGACTTTCATGAGGGACAGCTAATTTTACATATTCATATTGTGACAATATATTCTGTTCTTAATTGTTCTTGGAGAAAGAAGGAGACAATTAAAAATGTGTTAAATCCAAAATATTTAACATTTATTCCATTTCTAAATAACTCTTCAGTTATTTGCCCCACCTTATGATACAGCAGGTCAGCTGGCTATGTAAGGTTTTTTAGTGTCAATTCTGCCAGCTACATTACAAAAAGTGATTACCACAAGTAAACAGTTAAGCTCTTAAATACAATGTTCTTCTTTCTTTTGTGGTGTTACCTTCTCAGGATAGTTGAAGGGTTATGCATTTCATAAACCAATAAAGTGTTAATTAATATACTAAAATTGGCAGAAAAATTTGTGGGGTCTGAGTGTGGTTTTGAAAGAATCTGCAGATATTGGAAAAGTTCCAAACCGCATAGGAGACCTCTATATTCATGACAGCAGATGGGATTTTGTTTGAAAATGCAGGGTTGCAATAAAAATTTGGGCTACTGCTGGAGTTGTTCGGTTCTATGAGCTTTTAATGACCAGATGTTTTCTGTATCCATGGCTACCCTGAATGTTAAAATATCCTTTTCAAACAATTTTTCTGTATATTATTGTTTATTTATTTTATAGTGCTACACCTAACTATGGAACAACATTAAACAAAGGTGTGCAACAGTACTATACTGGTTTTGCCCAAGCAAATAGACGTAGGTAAAATAGCCTAGAAATAAATAAAAAGAGGTTTATTTCTTTATATTTCTTTTCTTTTTGTAATTAATACTCATAAAGAAATAAGTTACTGTATGGACTAATAAAGGTCTTACATAAAAACAAATGTGATGATAGAAGAGAAATTCACCATTCACCATTTCTAGAAAAGGAATACACATAAATGTCACAGATTGCGCTGTGTTGGCATTGTTGTTAAAGTACTGATGTCAGGTTGCATAAGGTATAAATTATAGACTTATGAAGTCCCAGTAGACAGTAATTAAATTTATGGGATTGTCACAGAACATTATGTAACTAGTAAGATGCACAGAGACTTTTGTCTATGACTATTCTGTCTGTGACTATAGCCTATGACTGCCTTAGTGTTTCTACACAGCTTCAACGTATACCATTTCTTCAGAATTAAGGATCTTTTTGACCTAAAGAAGTGTTTTTGTAGAAAAAATAATAAAATAATACAAAATAGTTGTAAGATACCAGTTATGCTGTATTATGCACTTAAATAGAATTATTGCAGTTCAGCATTTTGTTTAACACTTGCCTGCATCTTCCCGTACACTCAGTTTTTTTAAATGTGTTCCTACACTTCCTACCAGTTCAAGATATTTTCCACAGTTTTCCTGCTGAAAATGTCCTGTTGTTGCCCTTCAGTCAAGTCAAAGTTACTTAGCATTTTAGTGAGGAGAAGATAATTTATCAGGAAGTAATCCTGATGCCTAAATTCTTCAAAAAAGAGAAATAATCTTTAATCTTCTTCTCTCTGAGTCTTAAGGGCAGCCAAGTGAACTGCCTTCATGCATTTCAGAAGCAGAATCTTCATACCCCCAGAAGACTATTTTATGACAGCATAATTATTTTTTTATCTTTCGATAATAATTCTACCTGGTATCATAAAAGTGCTATACAGTATGTAAGAAATGCAGGTATTATTTAGATTAAATGTCATTATTCATTTCTTATGCAAATCAAAATCCTTTCTGTATGTTACTTCAGAGATATTTCCAATTTTGGCTGATATTTTTTAATTTTTTTGTGATTTCTGTTTAAAATAAAAGAATATTTTCTAAAAGATATCTTTTAATTCCCACTAGATTTGGTAGAATATTAGCTTCAGTTCAAAGAACTAGACTGTAACAGACAATGTTGACACACAGCTACTCTTGCACATTGCCCTTAACTAGACTAAGTTTATAGTTTTAAGTAAATGTTCACTGATTTAATTTAAAAGAATTTTCAATTTCAATTGAAGTAAGTTTTTATTAACACAAGGTGTTCACATCTTAGCCTTTGCACAGTCAGAATCTTGGCTGTGTAGTTGTCTAATTTAGTGTCTGTCAATATTTTAAGATTGGCTCACTCTTTAGTGTTACTCAGAAAACCAGATTTTCATTCCCAGTAAAGATGTGAAACAGCATACCTGTGACAAATTTAAGGTTTGATATCAAAAGGGTGACATATTTATGTTGGGAACGGTACTGAAGAATGTCTGAACTCAAAAAAATCTACATAAAACTAAAAAAGCCTCCCTTAGAGCTGCTGTGACTTTTAGGCAAAGGCAGGTCCCAACTAAAAAGCTCTGAAAGGTTCAGCTAAAATGTAGTGATGTCAGAAAGAAAAAGAAAAGAGTCTATATATGAAACGAGTCTATAATATTCTTCCCATTTCTCATTATGTGTAATTACATACATCTACTGGATAAGATATCTTCATTATGTTATGAAAGCACCATTTACTGTTGGTGACATGACTGCTGGTGCTCTGGGTTACCAGTTGTCTGATTAGACTATGATTTGGGACACGCTGTTCTCTGACAGCGACTCTGCAGTAGATCTTGGATCAATCACTTCTCTGGTGATTCTTACTTCTTGAATCAATCACTTCTTCCCACTTTTGCACCCTCTCTTTGTCTCTTAATTTTAATTTCTTGTCTTTTTAGACCATGAAATACTCCCTATTATGCACTTCTGTAACATCTAGAACAGTTGGGATCTAAATTCCACTGTAATTTTAGCACTTCAGCATATAAATATTCCTGAAGTACTTTTAAAATCACTGAGGTTGTGATAATTACAATTATATGAAGTGTTTAAGATAAAACAACTTTCCTGAGTCAATGCTGCAAAAATTTAGCCTGCTGAGTTCTAAAATATTTAGCGTGAAGATGCTCAAATCTGCTTTTCTTATTTGTGATCTTGGGGAGGAAAACAAAATATTGCAGCCAACTACTGTTTCAGCCTCTTTCTTTCTCTGTCCCCTTCTCCCCCAGTGTTAACCCTGTCTTGGTTTTCTTTTCTTTTTCTAGATGCAAATTTCTATTCGAGAGGAGAAAGAATATTGTTAACACTTCTTGCTGTTTTGCATAGAAGCTTACTGATTTCTCTACTTCTTTACTGATGGTGTTTTGGCAGCAAGTAGTAAAGCCCTATTCTCTCTTTCAGTCTCATTTTTTTGGTAGTCTTGTTTTGTGGGGTTTGTTGTTGTTGTTTATTTTTAAGACAGACAGGAAGCTATCAAAAGTATTTTGATATCAATGCAATTGTTCAATGGAATTTTGACTTTGCTGGAAGTTAGACAATGTAAAATTGGTGTTTTCTTAAGTACAGATTACCACAATACTCCATTCAGATACCAGAATTCAAATAGCTGTGCCAGTGCGTAAAACAAATGCATAAAACCAACTCCATCAAGTCACATGTTATTACCAGTTTTGTGAGTTCCAGACCAATCAACTGGGAACACAATGCAAACAAAATGGCCAAATATGTTACTCTGCGCTTGTTTAGACATGACAGAAATGAGAATCTGTCTCACAGTCAGATAACAATGTGCACTGAGGGTGTATTCTGAGAAGGAAGCTGCTACGTTATTGAGTTGGAGAAGTAGCATTAAGCATAAAGGTGCTGAGTTTTGAACTTTGATGTTTTGAGTAAACTAGAATTTTGATATTTAAATGCAACCTACAAAAGTCAGTTAGAAATTCCTCATGAAAAAAAAAGCAACCTGCACACGAAATACCCAAACACTAGTAAAATCTGAAGTGTTTTGTGCAAATCTTGATATGGTTCTTAGTGATTATAATATTACAGAACCATAGTTCTTATATATTCAGTCTTCTGGGCAATCAGAAATGATACTTTTAGCAAGATGTTTTATGCTTATTTTATGAAAGTATTTTAATTTCAACATCTTGACACAATCTAATCTGGCTTCATATAAGTACGTATGGTACCAAGAACCAAAAATATTTTGAATTATTCCTTTCAGTGTGAGTTGTATTTATCTGTAGCTAATAGTAACCTTGCTGTAGCAAAGAGTCCTGCCCTTGCACTATAGAATAAATTATAATAATAATAATAATTAATTATTAATATACTTGCAAAAAAAAGTTCAAGAACAGTAATGTATTTTGTTACCAAATTTAGAATGAGTCTAGGAAGGACAAGTGAGCTAGATGATATTGAAAATTGATCATGGCTCAGGTTTTCTGTGTGTATAAATTTTCTGTGTGCCCTTTCTTTGCTATATCTGAGTTCAGTAGATTAAAAATTAGAGAAATAAATATATTCCAAGTTTACCTTTTCTTTTCACTGACTTGATGTAGAAGTCTTCTTTGTAATACTGACTCACATATGATTTACATGTATCAATAATACTCAGTACATTATGGTTTTACTAACTTTACAAAGTACTTTACTCACAGGGTAGGATGATAACCTAGAAACCATGTTTCTACTAAATAAAGCTAAATAAATCATAAATATGTTATGTCTCCTTAGAGAATGGTCTTTGTGATTCTGCTGTTCATATGACATAGCACAGCAAGGTCAGGGAGTACACTGTGTATCTCTCCAGGCATTTTATCTCATTTTAGAAAGGATGCTGGTAATAAATCCTCCAGAAACACTTTTATTCCCATTTTCTCATTACGGCGCTGTTCTGCCAACCAGTCCTTTTTCTTTAATAGCCAACCATTTATTTATTTTTACATGTATACTAAAATATTTTCCTTCCTTGAGCTCAGGGTCAGAGTCCATGAAAATGTATCTGTGAGCACTGGCTAAGCTGCTCCCTCTGTGACAATTCTGAACTTCAGTATAATTTAATGTTCGCATTTGGTGTACTCTGACTCTCTCAATAGCTTGTTGCCCCTGTATCTTCCTATATTTTGAGTGTGACTTTTAAAATTCTGCCATTAGAGCCATTTAGACTGTGTAATATTTTTAGGCAAATTGTACAAAAATGGTTTAACTTGCCATATTTCATTCTCACTTATGTGTGATAAATGTTGTTACCAAGTTTATTATTCTGTTTACAAAGGTGGCAGTTGTGACTTGGAGTCAGAGTTTGGAAATAGTGTTCATATCTTCATGGACAAATTTTTGGAAGAAAAAGTTAGGAAATTATTATTTACAGGGGTTTTTTTAAAGAAGTTGCTCAAAATATATGACAAACTTTTGATGTTTCCAGACTGTAGTGGAACCAGGTAAGATGGAGTTGTTTTATGCTGGCCTTTTATGTACTACATTTCTTTTAAATAATTTTATAGGAAATTTGTAATAATTTAGATTGAAACTGCCAAAGTAACTCTTTTGCTAGTTGAAAATGAAATCCTAACAAATTTCTCCATGAAAATATGAAATGTCTCAGTGCAAAAAACCACTCAGTGCAAAAAACCACATTTTACTTCAAATTAATAATTTTTCTATTTATCTCTGACTATCTTATTCTTCCTATCATGCTAAACAGCGTCTCCTTGTGTAATATTTATGTAGTATTTGAAGCCAAGGAAAAAATAGCTGAGATTCAAATATACAGTGTTATATTTCAATAAACATGATTGTTTATTGGAATACACTGAACTGAATTCTACTACTATAGAACAATAATATGTATTGTAATATTAGAAAGGCACGAGCGTTCCTGTTTTCTTTAGCTTCTGTGCTCAATCTGAACATTATTCTCAGGTAAAATTTTAGGAAAGAAATTTTTACATGTCATTTGACTTATCCTAACAGAAAAAAGTTTTTAAATTTACTGTAAGTTTTATAAAATGTTGTCTTTAGAATCTAGAACTGGTGTACAATTGTAATTAAAGTTCTGGTGAAAAATGGGGACATGCTACTGCGCATTGGTGATATTACAGTGAAAAATCATAGATACAGTGAGACTTTTCATAAATAAATCAGGTAATGGAGAGCTCGAGTACAATAATAAAAAGCAAAATATTCTGAAAATTAATCAAATAAATTTCTCTCTGCACAGTCAGTAAGGCTGTTACAAATCTGTGGATGTTTATTTAAAGTGAGGACAGAGTATGGAATATTTTGTCTTTCAAAACTCTTTGTCATTAATACTTGTAAAAAATAGAGTACATTTTCCCTGAATATGCTTGATCTTCAAAGAGTATGACTGGGCTATGTAGATGAGTATGGTTTTAGATGTGTGCATAGGAGTTCTGTTTAGTGTTTGTTACAAATCTCTACCTGCAGAAAAAGATTTGTTACTAACAGAGGCTTTGAAACACAAATAGCAGAAATCTCAACAAGAAAGAAACTTTTGTTTCTAATCTTTCTATCATTTTGTAATTGTGTAAGGGATGGGGTTTCCTTCTTTTTTTTTTTTTTTTTTTTTTGTGGTTTTTTTAATAAA
>VZRS01001066.1:331048-408835 GCA_013398055.1 Ifrita kowaldi
GTGTGGGTTTTCTTTTTTTTTTTTTTTTTTTTTTTTTTTTTGGGGGTTTTTTAATAAACTTTTTTTCTTATTTTATCGCATGAGTTGACCAGGAAAACTGCATAAAGAAAAACCCCGTGGTCTACTGGTTAAGTCCTTTGTGACACAAAGGAATTAAAATAAAAATCAAACTTAATCAAGCCTCATGAATGAATAATCAGGTTGTACATTAAACCTTAATTGCTTTATCTCAAATATAACAAAGCTATTTGAAATAATTTTTGCAATGAGGCAGCATTTACATTAACACTTCTCAGTCTGATAAAGTTTCGTGTTCCCTAATATGGGTAATGAGTTGCCTTCTTAATTCTTTTCACTATTTTATTATCTTTCATGTATCAAAATGTTTACGTATTTTTTTAGAATTGCATAGAGAAAAAGAATTTATGATCTTTAGGATTTAGATTCTCTGATACATTTTCATGAACTATACAGCAACACAATGATTAAGCTGAATTATCTCAGTAATTTTGTAATTTATATTCACTGTTCTTCTACATTTAAAATAATTTATTTTTTCTGATCCTGCAAATGCTGCATCTTCTTTGCAATTGATCAAAAAGCATTTAGCAGCTTTGGAAAAGCAGCACTAATGAGATATAAAGATTATTGAGGTGTTCTGCCTTGAAAAAACTAAATTTACACATGATTTTCCAAAAAATACTCAGATTTAAAATTGATTTTGTGAAATTTAATGAAAAACTGAAATTTCATGTATGCCCTCTAAATAGAACGTATAGATAATGAAAGAAAATAACCAATGTGGTGCTTGTAAATGACTGAAAATGCCAGTTTAAAGCAAACAAAAGTAATAATATAAATATTTGATAACAGAAGTTCAATATTATTGTGGTAATTAATGTGTACTTTGTATTCCTAATACATACTGCTTCCTAAAGTTTGGCATAAAAGGATAATATTGAGTTGTACAGTATATTCAGAATAATTCAGGATGCTTTTAAATTCCAATTCAATTCCTTAGGATGAAGAATTCTGTAGACCTCAGTAACCATTGCTATTTTTTCATATTGTGCATTTATCACATTATCTCCCATAATTAATGCAATAATGGTGGGAGGGGGGTGGTGGTTCCCTCTTCCTTATGGTGATTTCTGCTTTAGGATTACTAGGTTTGTTTTCTATCACATCCCTCATACAGCATTAAATACTGTGGCTTTAGTTGCCAGGACTCAGCTGTAGCTCACACTGTCCGAGATTTCCAACCTCAGTTTTTGCAGATCATTAGTTTCATGTAAATCCACTCATTGCATATAAAGCCAATGTTGCTTTTCAGGTTATGGCATAGCAATTGAAACATAATTTATTCAAACTGCTGCAGGTTCACACTTCTCTTACTTTTGTGTTCAAGACTTCCAAGCTCAACATTTGTTCTGGAGAGTACAGCTTGATTATTCATGTTTTCTTCTTGTCTTGGCTATATGAAAGTGTTTCCAAGGAACGGATTTTAGTCCCACTGCTCTAACACATCAATTTTTTGTTCACTGATAAATTTCTTTTGCTGTTAGTATCTATTGCAAAGATAAAATGGTTATAAGCACTAAGTGCTTCAAGAGCCTTGTCTATTCCACTTTTTCATTACTCTGAAAGTTCAAATTTTGGCAGTATGAACCTATAGATCTAGGGCTTGCCTAGAGTATTATAAATTTTAATTGTTTCTCTTTGATAGAATATCTGTATTTTGCTATTATATAAAATAGTATTGGTTATTGATACTTCTTTTTTTTTTTCTTAGAGCCTACTTCATCACTTCCAAACACACTGGTTTTATAATCAATTAAATGAACCCACTCCACTTCCAGCAATTCCAGCCCGGAAAAAAATCAGAAAGTCCTTTTTAGGGTGCAGTTTCAAGGCTAGGCTGGTACATGAAGTCACTGATAGGACGAACTTATTTCTTATCTTATTTCTTTTCCCTTGGCTTTGTGCTATCTTGCATCCTTCCTGTATGCTACTCCCTCCAGAAATGAGCATCATTCCCTGAGCATGTGTCTATTCCCATTATTTCATAGCTAGTGAAAATACAGAACTACAGTTCCTTTTTTAAATTCATTTGAGTATTACTATTTTCCATTAGCATTTTTGGCCTTATTTTTAATGCAGGAAACAAAAGGGACTCTATTGTAGCAAAGATAACAGCAGAAAATGTTAGCATTGTAATTTAAAATGCAGACAAATGGTAATTGGAACCGTTTCCTTTATTTTACGGGGGCAGGTGATGGCGTTGGTTTTTGTTGTTCGTTGAGTTTTTGGTATTTTCATCAGTGAGCCGGGGGCTAATGCTCTTAGCAGAAGATTTGACATATAGGGAAATTCCATATAGAGGAATTTTGAGAGAATACTCTTACTGCTGCCATTATATGGATAGAGGAAAGATATTAAATGCAATTCTATTCTGAAAGGGATAATTAAAATGTGACATTATTGTATACTGTATCTGTTGCTGCTCTGGCAATAATCATACTTGTTGGATGATATCTTTTTCTGTGAGTAGTCCCTGTCACTTAGTCATCCACTGATCAAGATGAGTCATCAGTGTTTGTTAATTTTTTTTTCATGTAGACATGAAGAGACTTTTTAATTTATTCATTTGGTTAATTAGCTGTGAGTTTTTCTCCTTCTTCAGATTTCTTCCTTATTGGACTGAAATTGCTTAGGTAAAAGTGGGCATATTAGTATTTCAGGCTGTATTTGTTAGAAGGTTTCACTGCTCTCTGATTCTCCAAAAATTCTGTTTCATGGAGCTTTATGTCTGCAGTAGAAGTTGAAGCACATTGTGTCTTATCACTCTTTCTTTGTTGTTACTCCCAGAAATGACCAAAGTCTGCAAGACTTCTTGGTAAGCATAAAAAATTAGTCTATTTAAGGAAGGCAACTTCATGAACACATTTCTCTAAAAAGGTCAATTAACTGTTGCATAAAAGTAAATTCAGTTTGGAATATTCAGGAGAAGAGACTAAGAATTAAATAATAATTCCAGCCTAAGCTTTGAGGAGGGAAGAAAACAGAAAGTCTTTGTTTTTATAGCATGCCTTTATACGTTACATTGCATTACACACTTTTTTCTTTTCTTTTTAAATTCTGTTTATATTGCTATTTCTCCTTAACATGAAGTAAAAATACTGTAAACTTTATAGCATATCATTAGATACATAAAATAATTTATTTTCAGTTTGTACAACCGAAGATCTTAGTAAATTTTAGCTGTTACATAAGCAAATCCATATTCATGCCTTGTGTCTTTGGAAATTTAGATCCTCTCTCCCTCAGAAATTAATAAGGAAGATTATTGAAGTTCCGGAACTCATGTAGGTTTTAGATAATAAAATTGTTTTCAGGATTTTTTAAACTGAATTAATTGCAACTGATACAAATCTCAGCTTAAAACTGATAGTGTTTGATTTTTAATCTACAAACTTACTTAAGCTAAAGTCTTTAGCAGTAACTAAGCTGTAAATGATTAATCATCTGCATTTATTCTATTTTATTATCAATCCAATGTATTTCTTTAAATCAGGCTATTAAATGCATACTATTTGCACTTATTATGCTTAATAACAGACTGGAAAATAATCAATGTACCTAAATGTTCCTAAGAGTCTCTGTTGTAGAATCCAGCACCATCTCTTATTTCTAATAAAAATATTTGGTAACAAAAATCAAACAACATGCTGCGTTTTCCAAACTTATCAAAGTCCTTAACAACCATTGCATTTTCATCAGAAGGAAAACTGGAAAATGAAGTTCTAAATTTTTATCAGACATAAATATTCCAGTTTCAGTAGCATTATGGAATCAGAGAATAATTTAGGTTGGAAAGGACCTAAGAAAAGGAGGAGATCCAGCCCAACCCTGTGCTCAAAGCAGAGTTTACTTCAAGGATAAATGTGGTTGCTCAGAGCCTGTCAGTGCTTTGGATGTTTCTAGCAGCAGAGATGCCACAACTTCTCCAGACAACCTCTTTTTTTGGAACTTTATGTGTCTGCACTGAGCAAGAGTCACCATCCTAAAAACAATATATGATATCACTACTGATGAATAAGTGATTGGTAAATATTGTCTGAGGGAACAAGCACAGTGTGTTTCTGAGATACCAGCTATCTGTATATTTGCAATAGTTCTAAGGGAATAAAGCGAAGTTTTTGAGAGGACTCTGAAAGACTGGAAGAGAGTAAATGAAATTGCTAAACTCATATCTATTTTAAGCAAGCATAATGCCATTGATTTAGTCAAAGCAATGCATCTTTATCTCAGCCCAGGAGCTTCCTTAAAACTTGTCAGTTGTAATATCACACTAAGTTTGTTTTTATTTTATGTTCTGTGTTTTTTTCATCTATTTACTTCTTAATTTAATATTCTTTTTTGTTTATTCAAGACCTCTTAACTCATATAAATTATTTTGATTTTTTTTTCACTGGTTTCATATTGGTTATGACAACTGTTGTTCACTAAATGTACTAAAAGAATGAATCATAGTAAGGCTTCCAAGCCCTGTGCTATAAAAGAAGAAGGAAAAACTTGGATAAAGTGAAAGAGGCGATTCCATTATTTCCACAACATGTAAGGGTGAAATATAAGTTCCCTTTTTTATAAGAAACTCTCAAACTTAGAAACTGATACTTGATACCACATGATGGGATTAGGGTTAATACTGTTTCTGTTACAGTCAGGAAGAAGGATATTTGTCTCTAGCATTGAAGGAAAGGGCAAGATGTATTTGTTCCTGTCAGGACTAGGGCTTTAACAAGAGGCTAGATATACAATATCTTTATTTAGACTTTTCTATGGTCAGTATACATTCTCAATGCCAAAGTGAATTTGTCTCTCAAGACGAAAAAGAAATAAAATTCTGAAGTTTGTGTTCTGAACAAAACAATTACCTTGCAGTCAAAATAAACAGATATTTCTGCAGCTGTCTGAATCATGGATGCTTACTGTATCATTTTTCCCTGGGGTCCAAGAATAAATGTTCCATCTGCAAAATGATTAAATGGATTTCATAGGTAAACTCATTTACTATTCCATTTTAATGGAGTTACCTTTCATTAGAGGCTGTCATTCAAAATTAATATGCAGAGCTACTATTGAGATACCAAAACTGAAGAGCTGAATGTCACAGTACTCATTTTTCATATGTATGGATGCTCTTGAAATGAGAATTGAGCACTGATAGCAGATTGATGTAATACTTAGTTACATTTTTATGTCAATTGCTCCTGTCAGTCAAAGCATGGCAAACTAAAGGAAAAATTACAACAGAAAAATATTCAAAGCAACAAGCACAAACAAAAGAATGTCTTTCCCTTGTCCTTTTCACTTATAACACTTCCACAAGCATGGAGGAAGGGTCTGGGTTCACTGTTTGTTGGGTTTTTTGTTGGTTTTCTTTCTTTATAATAGCTCAAATTATTGACTATTCAGTGAATTCAAATTTCAAATGAAACAAATGGGCACTGAGTTTATATGAGCTTAGTGAGCTAGAAGACAATTTGTATATCACCACTGGACTAATATTTTTACCTAGAAGTTTACCTGACAATGGAAAGGAAAAAAAGAGAGTAAAGGACAAACATCAAGTACATTTCTATTTTCAGTAAAAACAGTGTGCAAAATATCTCTGTTAGCCTTTCTGATTTATTTGCTGAGTAATTTATATCCCCTGAATGATGTGATCTTATATATTATTTCCTAACGTAATTCATCTACTTTTCTACTCTTGTTTCCTAGTAGATATTTATATTTCTCTTCTCTTTAATAAAAGTCTGCATTGCCCTTCATATATAGTCATAACTTTTAAGAGTATGACAATACATAGTCATACTTGGTGTGGATCTTTTTTAAGGAATGCATTTTTGTGTCCTTTTAAAGCATATAGCATCTTTTGCTGTCAGCTAGTCAAGGGGAGGAAATATTTCTTTGTAGCTGCTATTCTATCAATTCAGTTTCTATTTTGTCATATCTTAATGCTATTAAAATTTACATATAATAATTAGTATTGTTTAGTTTGATTAGAGCATGCATCTGCTCCTGAAAATTATGATGCTTCAATTTCATTTTACTGTTTGCTCTTATTACAATGACAAACCATTGTCAGTAATTAGACTATTGTTTACTTCAAGACCTGAAAGTGGAGTAGTCATCTGCCTTCAGCAGCGTCTGTGTACGGCTACCATCTGTTCTTCTCAGGCGGTCATGAAATACTGTCTCTAAATCTTCTCCCTTTCACTCTGTGAATGGTGTCTAAAATTTCTTAATATTTGCTGCTAAGCAAAAAGCAACTTTTTGTGTATAAAGTTAATAAGATATAGTATAATGTCATTTAAAAAAATAGAAGACACTATATCTCAGTAAATATCTTCAACTTGGAGAAGACAAACGTCCATAGAGACCTTACAGCAGTCACCCAGTACCTTGAAAGAGCCTACTGGAAAGCTAGAGAGGGACTTTTCACAAAAGCCGTGTCGTGATAGGACAAGGGGGAATGTCTTTAAACTGGAAGAGGATAGATTTAGATAAGATATTAGGAAGAAATTCTTTACTGTGAGGATGGTGACATACTGGAAAATGTTGCCTAGAGAAGTTGTGGATGCCCCATCCAAGGCAATGTTTAAAGCCAGGCTGGATGGAGCTTTGAGCAACCTGGCCTAGTGGAAGGTGTCTCAGCCCAATGCACTGAGGTCAGAACTAGATAATCTTTTAATCTTCCTTGCAGCTCAAATCATTCCATGTTGCTACATGTTATTATCTACTTATCTGCAAAGACTAGGATTCTATTATATGAAATCTAGTTTTCACTACTGCTTTAGCATTTTATAATAATTTCCACAAGAAAATGTGCTATAAAAGTGAGATGGCAATAAACTGAAACCTTCTGTAAGCTTAGAATTTCATTATCAGTAAAATGTAGTAAATGTTTTCATCGTGACAACTTGTTTTTATGTTTATAAGGTTACATTTAGACTAGTGATGTTTAGGTCAATGCATTTCTCTTGAGGAAGTAAAAAATTAAATTAAGACCAGTTTAGTCTGTGCATCTCATATTTTTACAGAAGTCCTATATATATAGGCTCAGAGAAACTGTATTAATCCTGGGACATGGTTAATGGAAACTGTAGAGAGGAATGAGCCACATTTTAACCATTTAAAATTATTTTATTTCATCATTGTTTTAATATCTTTAAAACAATAGTAAATTGTGTTTTATTAGTGTTGAATTCCTTGCTATTGTCACAAAATATGCACGGTAGAATTCTGTATAACTTCTGTACTGCAGTTTAAGACTTATTCTGTGACTGTGACCTAATTGGTTATGAGTTTAGGGATGGAGGACTTTATAAACCTACACTTATGACAAACCTCTTTGGCAAAATATTTTCCTAAATCCATTTAACTGGCAATATTTTGCATTTTATATCTGTTTTCTATAGCAAAATGTTTTTATGGAGTTTTTTTTTGTACCATTGTTTGTCAACAAGTGGGTATAGATGTCCTTGTCGAAATAATTAAAAAAAAAAAGAAAAAAAAAGAGGAACATTACTAAAAGGATTGAATTAAAATTCTAAGACTTCTTTCCTAAAATTAATGTAAGAATACAAGGGCAGGTATTTGATATAATTATTACCTGTGATTTATATTTTACCTTAATCCTTCTCTTTCCTCCACTCCCCAATTCTGAATATTGAAGAGAAAATATAGAGAACATAGGACTATAGACAGGAAAAGGTTTTGTTGTGTAGAATGGGATGTACATTTTATTACTTGATAGTGGTTTCTACCTTTAGCCAAACATAAAATGCACGTCAACTATTCGTAGGTAATCTGCAGTTCTTAATCTAAATGCAAGGTTAGTGGTAAAACAAATTCCAGGCAAAGGGATATGGCTACGGTGACCATTCTGGTTAGTCTTAATGTATTGTCAGCGTTTTCCTTCCACTACTTTATTTTTTAAAAATACACATATAAAAAAACCTGTGTAAACTTAAGTGATGAGAAAGGAAAACATTCAGTAGTATTTCCATTGAAATTTAAATATGCATTATTGAAGTGCTGGTACTTCCTAATTCTTGACGATATTCATCAGAATAAGTGAAGATTGATCTAGTGCCCAATGTAAGTTTGTTTCAGGAAATTGGAAAGATGAAAAATGCCCACTTAACACATGCACTGATGTGCTAATTTTAGTGAAGTTCGGCTGGTTTCATAAAGCTGAAGTCACATTTTCACATCAGCATTCAATGAACATACATAACTAATGAGTACAAATGTTATTTCTATTAAAGATTCTTAATAAACCACAAAAAGTATATTGGAAAAACGATGGTTGTTCAATTTTAGCATAAATAAAGGAAAAGCATGAGAAAATTAATCTAATAATCTTTATAGTGACAAATCAATTTTTTAAGATAAATTTGTAGGAAGAAAACCAGTATTTTGCTGATAAGCTGCAATTTTCTGCTTAATAATTATCTTTTAGGGAACAGTCACATTTTATTAAAATGACTAATTAACTCACTGTACTGGTGTGCTAATAGTGAAGGAAGCACAATAAATGAATATCGATGGTATGAGTTTTTAATAAGACAAAAAAAAATTGAATAACAACGTGTACCCCATATTTCATAGCAGTAATTTAAATGCAAATGTACAATACAAAAATTTCCCCCATCCGCCCCTTACACAGAAGGAATATGCATTCTGGCAAAGGACATTTTTATGCAGGAACAAGCCTGAGAATAGAGACAAGCTAACAGGGAGATATCAGTTGTTAAAACACAGTTGATCAGTTCAGCAGTGGGAGATTTCCAGCAGGGTTATCCTCCTTGAAGTGAGATTTCAAAAGCAGTAATCTCCAACAATCTCATTTCCTGAGTTTTATGCTTCTCAACAATTGCAAAACCCACTTGTAATTTGGAGCAAAACTGGGAGTACAGATTTTTGGAGAACAAAAATCTTTTCTCTAGGAATGTAATAGATGGATATGGTATAGGACTAATCAAGGTCTCATTGCTACCAACTGCACTTCTCTCACAAAATATTCTGAACTTTTGCTTTACTTAATGAGAAATACACAGTGCTCTGGGGGGCTACATAGAACATAAAGAAATAGCAGGAAACTTGGGCTGATGGAAATTTTTGCTGAGAAAGAGAACACAGAATAAGTAGTAAAGTAAAAGTAAATTGGGGGTTTTCATCAGTCTGTATTTTCCCATGTCTGGTCAGACTTTGGTTAATCATATGCACAGACCGATAATGAATTTTGTAGTTAAATAAGAGCTCACATTAAAGAGGAAGTTTAGAGTTACATGGTGGTTCAAGGCATATGTTAATGACAAATTAGAACCAGTGTATACACTGTTTCAAGCAAGCATTATTCTACCTTGGAACAGCCCTTACCTTCTACAGAGAAAGACATGACATCTAAATTTTACAGCCAGATAGATATTTGAACACTACTATCATATTTATAGCTTGATAACCTTACTTTGCTTTGGCATTTCTTATTTATAACTATGCAGTCCTCTAAATAATTCATACTGAATATTTGCACTTGCAAAGTGGAGAAAATTGAAAGACTGTGAAAGAAAAACTTTTTTTCTAGTACCTTCCAGCTATGCTTCCAGAAGGATGAAGGGAAAATCAGATACCAAACTGACATTTGGACATAATAGTAGATGCAGTGCTGCATTTTGTATCAATGGGAGGTTTCATCCCACCATGCCAGTTACATCATTTCAAAGGCTGCTAGCAAATATCTTCCTAGTATGGAAATCTAGTATGGAAATCTAGTATGGAAGCACTTGCATCAGAAGGTGAGCAAAATACAAATAAATATTGTCTATGGAATTTTTCAGATGATGCTTTAAGTTTCGACAATTATTATTATTTTTACCATTATTCTGATTTTTTAATGAAAAAGTGTCCTGAATTCACTTTCATTCTCACATCGTGTTATCTTTCTAGTTGAGAATAACCCTTTTTCTTTTCTTTTGTGTCTTGTTTTATTTCTCTTGCTCTTCCTCCTCTCTGATTAGAGTAGCCACGAACCTGAAAACTGTGGTTTTTCTACATGATTTGAAGCAAGAATTGATGAAGGGACTTTGAGCCTGTATCAATAATGGGAGTTACAACAACCCAGTGTTGCATTTTACTATAGCAGTTATAGCTAAAAGTACTGAGAAATTATTCATGTTAAAATTAGAATTAAAAAATTAAGTTTAAAACTGCAGAAAGCAAAGAAAACAAGAATTTGGTTTTCAAAAGAAACTGTAATACAAGACTAGGTCCCTTGAAAACTGGGAGCTGGTAAGGGTGGAAATTAATACTGGAACTCATAAAGTGTTATGAATGATTCCCAGGGCTAGAGGTAAATATGATGTCATGCAACATTTCAGAAAAATAACACTGATAATCAAATGTAATCTGTTAATAACAGCCTCAGACAGGATCATACTAAACATAATGTGCTAATATACACTGTATTCCTGCCATTCAGCTCCACATCATTAGTTAAATAAGATTTATGTCTTTATAAATATGTCTAGAAAGAAGATTTTCACTGGAATTTTGATTTCAATTGTATCCAGTTAGGAGCTACCCATGTTCTTAAACAATACCCGTGCCTTTAAAATGTATTGTACTCTAGAATTCGCTGTGTTCTTATCACCCTGTAATAGTTCAGTAATAAGACTTGCCGTCAGGAAATGATGGGCTGGGTTCCTGCTTTGCTCTACTCAGATCAGCAATCTGCTGTTCCAGCCATAAAACTTTTTAAAAAACCCCAAATTTTTGAGCTCCTACTTCAGTGCATTTCTCCATTCTCAGTATGGTAACATTTTCCGTCTGTCAAATAGTATCCTGCATGAGCATTCAAGTACAGAAGATCTCTTATTTTGCAATTATTAATTGTAATAATACATCAGATATAGAAAAATGCTCCCTCCTACAGCCTTTGGTCATATTTTTCAATCACAAAACAGTACATATTTATTTTGAAATTATCTCTACTGCAATGGAGTTACTTGCCAGCAAATTAATTGAATAAATAATCAGAGACTTGTTCATACACTGGTACTCCATGACAAGCGTTGATCAGAGGTTTGGTTGTAGTTCATAATTTATCTAGAAGCTTTAACTAGAGGCATTATTTTAAGAGATTGTTTTAAGGTGACTAAGAGAAAAACAAGAAGTACACATTATGCCAGTCTGTAGGCTTTCTTCAGTGAAAGATTAAGTTGTTGTGTCACTTTTGGTTTTACACTTTTCTTACAGCAGGTCATCTTCAAACTTCCTTCATTTTAGCCTTTAGAAAAATACTGATGAAGAGATTCATTTGAGATAAAGAAATAGATTATATGTGAAAACACTCACTACACAGTTCAAATGCTTTCAAATAATGTACATCATCAAATCTATCAGTGTTCTTTTCATTCTCTTTTGAAGAACACATAGACTAGAGCCAACTCTTCTGAGTTTTTTGGATTCAGTTAGTGTTTGGAAAAACAAGTTGAAGGTTTTCTGTCATATCATCTGTAGGAAATAAACTTATGAAGGAAAAGAGACTTGCATAAGACTTTCATACTTATTGCAGTCAAAGAATAGCATGGCCTCCACAGCCTGCCTGAGCTGTGCTGCAAAAGGCAGTTTAGAAAACATGAAGTTTTCACAACAAAGGGAGACTGCGTGTCCTTACTGACTACTGACCTTCTTGTCACAAGCTGATACCTTCATCGACACATCTTTATGCAACACTTGTCATATGTTCTGAAATTTGACTTAATTTGAGGTTGAAATTATTCATTTGTAAAGGAACTATCTACAACATCGTTAACTTTCTCATAATTTCAATTCCCTTTCGAAAGCTAAAGACCTTTCTTAAACATGCACAGCACTAACAGGAAGTTAACCCACAGCTCTAATTTAGAGGATTGTGTTCTTTTTTTACATAAGAGGTATCTGGAAGTCTCATTAGAATACAGCAATGTTTTTTTCCAGTAGTGTTGAGAAATGTGTAGTATATAGGCAACTGTTTGAACACATTAAGAAAAACCCATGTCAATATTTCATAAAGGTACACCCTCCTGTGTGAATAGTCAAAATTTTAGCTCTCTTGGACTGTGATACTTTGTTGGCTTACTAAAGACTCTCAGAAAGTGAGTAGTAGGCAGCTACATGTGGCTTGCAAAATCAGTTATGCTTCTCGAGTTTTCAGTTAGCATTGACCTAAATCCTTGATTTCCCACTATGTAAGCTCCATAGTGATATTCTCTTACATACTGGAGCTCATCATCAAACCCTGAGCACTGAAAAAAACTTAAAAGTGAAAAAAAAATATGCAAAGTTACTTTTTTAATTAAACGTTTGATGACTAGGAGTATAGTGTACATGAGTTGTTTAAAATTAATATGGGCTGAAATTCTTGCAATAAACAATAATTAAAATGTATGACTCAAAACTGTGGCTGCTGGGTTGGCTTTTTTGTAATTCCCAAATATCAACTAAATGCAAAATGAGGTACTGTATGTAGCAGAGCACCATATAATTACTGTCAGGAATGACATCACTCAGCCTGCTGAGTGACAAGGTTGGGCTTAGGGTTGTTGTTTTTTCTTTCTTCTTCTATAATAGCTCTGTTTATGTATTAAACTTCCAGACTGTCTGATTAAGTTATTATTGTTGAGATTTCCTTCTTCAGAGAGAAATGGTTTTGGAATAACTGGGGTGCAGGCTTTTTTCTTTTTTTTTTTTTTTTTTTTTTTTTTGTGTCAGGGTTGTTAGGTTATTCTGTAACACCAAAAACAACAAACCTGCAGCTTCCTTCATTTCTGATGTTGTGGAAGTATATTTACATCCCATCATGAAAAAAGGTTTTTTGCATTTGTTGTACTTTTTGGTCTTAAAAAAACATGAGAGAACACATTGCAGGCTGCTTGACTAAATTCCACTATTGCCATCCCCTAGTGACAACTTACGGTCCTCAAAAAGTTTTGAATTTCTTATTTGAATTTTTAATCTGATGTGAACACTAAAGTGACTTGTGAAAAATGTTCTTGGAACAAAGGTTATACCTAGACATAAACCCTTTTAAGACAGGCCATTGAAGAAAAATTTTATTCAAGGTTATGTAGAAATACAAAGGAAATGTCTTAAAAAGCTCTTCATATTCAAGATATAAAATATTTTGAATAAACTTCATTGTAACACACACACAAAATACAACATAGGGAAACAAAAAGCATGAAAAATAGTTAAAACCACTCTACAAGAGAAAGAAATATGACAATTTAATAACTTGTAGTTTAAATTATAAAATAAGTTATTTAAAGTGTTTAGGTGGATATTACTGTGCAGACAACATGCACCACTCGCCCTATAACAACCAAGAAGGTTACTTTGTTGAAGCAGATTGGGTTTGACAAGCACAATTTGCCCTTGGTGAGCCTATGCTGTCTTTTCCCAATCCCCTGCTCCATCTGACTTTTGAGAACCTCCAGGAGGATTCATTCCATAACTGTCACTGAGATGAAGAAAGCCTAATGTTCCTGTAATATCCTGGATCATCCTCTAAGACTATCTTTTTAATGGGGGTGACATTGGCCTTCTATTCTTCTAGGATGTCCCCTGACCTCCACAACCTCTCAAAGATCATGGAGAGTGGCCTGGCAATTGTGTCAGCCAGCTCCCTTGACACCCTTGGGTACATAATGCCAGGTCTCATATGTTTTTAGGGGTCATGTTTGTGCAAACATTCACACACAACTCTTCCTTCACTGACAGTGGCTCTGTATTTTCATTGACCTGGATTTTTGTTCCCACGGCCAGAGGCGCAACAGACAGAGGTAAAAAGACTGTTGGGTTCATCTACCTTTCTAGCTCTCATTTTTAACATCAGGCTAATATTTTCTTTGTGATTTTGTTTGTTGTTTACATACCTGAAGAACCCTTCTTGTATTTTTTGACATCTCCGGCCAATTTCAATTCAAGCTGAGCTTTTGCATTTCTAACTCCATCTCTGCACACCCTGGCAGTGCCCTTGTAGTTCTCATTGTGTGTTTGTCCACTTTTCCATCTCTGGCATGATTCTTTTTTGCATTTGAGCAGACTCAGATGTTTGAAGTTAAGCCAAGGGAGTCTCTTGCTCTGCCTGCTTTCCCTTACCTTAAAGAGGATGAACTGCTTTTGTGCTTCCAGAAGAGTGCTCCTGAAAAGCTCCCAGTACTCAGTTCCTTTATCCTCCATGCAAGCTTCCTGCAGAATGCCTCCCAACCGAGCTCTGCTCAAGCTGAAGTTTCCTGTTCTAAAACCTAAAACTTTTGTCTTAGAACTAACCTTCAGTGTGCTCAGCAGGATGCCGAAGTCCACAGTCTTGTGACCACTGTGGCCAAGGCTATCAATAACAGAGATATTACAAAGCAGGTTTTCTTGGTTTGTGATCAAATTCTGACTGAAATCTAAAGACTTAGCAGCTGTAGTCTATTTCCATAGAAACAGCAAGTGAACAATAATAAAAACAAACTGATTTATCCATAATGTCTGGTTGTTGGGATTTTTGCTGGGTTTTTTAAAATAAAGCATAGTTTTGTATAAAGAGTGATTAGTGGCACAACTATAATGTACTAAATTTATTTTAAAAAATATTTTAAAGGATTTCTATCTCAAGTTTATTAGGCAGTCACAGTGTAGTTGCTTGAAGTGCATTTCTTACAATTGATTTAAGAGAACAGTCCATTTCCTGAAATATGAGAGCAAACTGGGGCTGAAATTTCACACTTACACAAAAACCTAGGTCATGATGCCACATTAGGATGTGAAATAGCTGTAAAAGTTTTCTAAAACTGATATTCTCTAAGTTTCCTAAAACTAATATATCTCCTGTGTCCTTATGTAAATAATATTCAATGGTAGACAAGAAGTGATTTGAATATACAAGGAACCGATATATGTATATGACCATGAAGGGTAGATATTCACAAAAACTGATATAAGTCAGTAACGCTACCATCCCTAACCTTCCTTGATGTAAACCAAGTGGTCAGGAGAGAACAGAAGGCTGACTTTGGTTGTCACCTTGGTATAATACATTTTTTCTCTCATTTTACTTTTAAGCGATTCCCTTTGACCAAGCTTGACTGGCTGGAATAGAGGTATAATCTGTCACTAAGTCTCAGTTCCCTGAGCAAGCTGGTCTTACTGGAAGATGTCTCTACCCACGGCAGGGAAGTTGAAACTGGATGATCTTTAAGATTCCTCCTAATCCAAACCATTCTGTGATTCTAGAATGTTTCTTTTTCTCTCTGTGATTTGAATGAGATCCTTTCCTTAGGTAAAGACCATGCTAGTGCACTTCATTAGCTAGAGATTGCAAACCATCTTTCAAGAATGTAGGAAATTTGCAGGTCTTTAGCAAAGCGGTTTAAGATAATAAAACCCTTGACAAACTTATAAAAATAATTTGGTCTTTAACCTGACAGCTGTCTTCTAACATATTTTCTAGGAACATTTTGGTGACAATATAGTGTAAAGAAAGAATTTGTTTAATTGATGAGTGTGCAATCATGTAGAAACAAGTATTTGCCTATATACACTTACAAACATTTTTAGTTTTAAAAATTAAGTATAGCAATGATACAGTAGGTTTCACACCAGCCATATAAATTCAGAGCAGAGCTGCCAAGGCTGAACTTTTAGGGAAAATTGTCTCTTTCAGTGTGTCCTGAAAGCTGACAAATCCCAGTTCAGCCAGATCAAGGCAAGAATACAAAAATAGAGGGCTGCTAAGAAAGAGTATTATTATATTATTAGCTCATTCCTATCTCTCAAACTCTCTTCCCCTCACGCTCTCTTCCCTCCCACCACTCTCGTCCCCTCACTCACTCTCTCTTACTCTTCCCCACTCTGTCTTTCCCTCTTTTTATTTTTTAATTTTTTTAGTACCATGGATTACCAGCTTCAGTACTGGTTGTTTTTCAACTGTGGCAGCAACAGGGAAATCAGATTATAGACCACAGGGTCTACCTACTTCCCATGCAGTCTGGTTCAAATGGTTGATCATTGAAATTTATTGCACCTTGCCTAGGCCTTATAAGTGCCACGAGTCTTGCCCGTAAGAGCCAGAGGATGTACATATTTGTTAAGCAGAAATGCAAAAGGAACACATTTCATGTTATTTAATCCCCGGAACTCCAGTGAGGCTTTTAAATATAAATTTGAGATCCGTTAGATGAAGATCTAGTTCCATGCTGTGAACATGACTAAGACATATATTTAAGAAAAACACTCTGTGTACAAATAATAATTTTGACTTTGGTATATGAAACTAGACCGGAGAAGGTGATTTTTAAAAATAACTTATTAAAAAGTGTACAAAAATATTTGACATACTGTGAACAATGTAAGTTGGAAATGTGAAAGAATCTTAAAATTTAAGAAGGAAGAATTTGTAGGAATAAGATTTTCCTGTCTGGAGGAAATAATTTAAACAGGTTATTACCTTTTTAGTAGCAGCAAATGGTATTCTTCTTTTCGGTATGAATAATGTCCAAAGCTACTGATATTATTTCTACTAGAACTTTTCAAAAACAGTTAACTAAAAATGTTTTTCTTTACAATTTAATAGTATTTGTAAAAAAATGATGGAGTTTGCAAGTAAGAACACTTTCATTCCAGCATCTAGAAAGGTTTTTCTTAAGAGACTAAGCAAATTCCATCAACTAGATCCTATATATTTTTCTTGGATAAATTATTCTTAGCCAAAACTTCTAGAAGCTTGGGACTTACAACAATTACATAAAAGTGGAAAATAATCTGAATAATAGCATGTAATACTTATGCGTATCTTATCTATTTAGATCTTGCCCCTTGTAATTCGGCATGAGATCTGGATTTGTCTCAGGAGCTAATTAAGGGAAAACAGTTTGGCAGGAATGTGTCTGTGTGTTAAGTACTGCTTATTTTTACCACAAAGTATTGAAGTACCACTTTTATTTCTTGCCTGCAGTATTTTCCACAGCACTGTTGACTACTCCTGATTATCCTAGATTGTCTGACTGAAATGAGATATTTATTTGTTCGTTGGCTCAGAACCTTCAGCAGTATTTTGCATCTCTGAAATTGGCTTTAATATTGCCCATTGGCTTTGATAATTAAATTGTACACCTGTTCAAAAATAAGCACCAGATTGTTAATGATTCTTGGCCATCGCACTGCCCGTCGTTTTCCAACAATATTTCTCTTCAAATTATCAGAACGTTTTTGTATTCCTCTAATTGTGACATTAATTATTCCAAGTCTTCCATGGCAATACGTGGGTAAAACCATAACATCAGTATCCTAAATCAAAAACACTCTAGCTGAAGTGGGGAACCTGCTGAAATAAGGGTCATTATTATTAAGGGTTTCTTTAATTTATCAGCTCATAATTTCTCTTAATAAGACATATTTCATTTTGGTTATTTCTACAAAGATATAATAACTCTTCATATAACTAAATCACTGGAGGTTAAGTAGTTTTAGTAAATTGAAATCCATCATATCAAATTCTCTGAAAAAATTATTTATTATATTCAGAATTGCATGTTACTGAGTAACTATGAGGACAATAATGGAGGCAGAGAATAATGAAAAATAAGCCATCCCACCTATAAATGTTATTGATTGACATATTTTCTTAAGTAATAGATGTGATGATACACTATCACTGTTCACGTTAGAGTTTTATGAATAATCCTTTCTTGCAAATTCCTTTTCTAAATATGTTATTACAAGATTTATGAGCTTTGTGTTTCATGTAGAACCTTTCCAACAGGTCAAGGCTTCATTTCACAAAGTGGTTGTTGAAAAACAAGGTACAAAAGGGACTAATACAGTGTATTAAAGCCTTTCCTTTTTACATTATTATCGTCTGATTCATGCATTTCTAGAGACCATGAGGGTAGAAAGAAGAATCATGTACTATATCATGACTACTATACAAAAAAGAGTGTTGTCTTTTGTTGTCATTCACTCCTTGCAAATATGAATTCCTTCTACAGTTGAAGTTTGGCTTCTCAAGGATTGCTCTATTTTAAAAATTTTTTTTGTCATCTTGCATATCATAGAATTAATCTTTGCTTACTTGTAAACACAATTCCAACTTTCCTCCACAGCTGATTTTTTACCTGATTACTTGTGGTCTGTACAATCACTAGAACATGAACTGTTTTGCTCTCCATAGCATCTCATTGTGCTCAGTTGAGTCTCAGTTGCTGGGCTTCCCAGACCAAGAAGCAAAGATAGGGCAGCATGTAAGTGTGCCTGTCTGTTCCAAAGTACCATCTGCTCTGAGGTTGGTTTACTGCATCTGGCAGCAATTCTGCTTGTCCTGGGCTGTGCCTTATTCTTACCTTGTAGAGCTGGAATCTTGATAGCTGGCTGTGCAGACAGATGAGCATTCAGTAGGGTCATCTCCATGATATATTTTAACAGCTCCTGCTCAGACTGCACATCTGCTGTACGGCCAAAGGCAAATTGGTGAAACAGTCCATGCAGAGTATAATAACCAGTAATTCCTTCTCCATCTCCTATCCCCTTCTGATATGTGCTGGCTGACTCCTGCTGTCATACAGAGTACCAATGACTGTTGACCTGTTCCAGGGGTGGTCTTACTGATTTTTTCATACATTAAGGCCCCTGAGTTTTATCTTTTGTTCTGATTCAGTTTGTATTACCTTTGTCAAGGTTCTGTAAGCTTCAAATGAATGTGAATGAAGAAAAGAAAATTATTGTTCAGACAATATGCTTCACTAGACTGCATTCCTGTCTGTAGCCAAGATATTTATACCATAACTTAGGCATCTCTCTATAATGTTCCCAGAGGGTCAGTGCTTTAAAGGAAGACTTATGTGGTTGTATGCTGTACTAATCCAAATCTTGTATTGTCCAAACTTTCTTCTTGGTTTGGAAATATATCTTTAAAAGCATTCTGAGGTGCCCTCACAGTGTTTCTTATATGCTTTGTTAATTTTCCTTTCTTCTTTGTTTTGACTTTCCCTAGAGTGACCACTGACTCCAAGTTTCATGTCCCACTGTGTAAAAGCATGAATATTTTTTGTTTATAGAGCTAAATGTGTTCCATTTTTTAGGACAAAACCAACTTGAACAGACTTGTGAATACAACTAGTATTTCAGAAAAACTTTCTTACATCTCCTCCAGTATTTTCCCTTCTGTAGTATGGGATCCTCTGGTCTTCCATTTAATCTACAGGCAGACTGGTGTCGTCTGGGACAGCAAAATGTCCACACCGTCTCCACAGATCTAGCCTGAAGAAAAACTGAAAGAATAGCCCTTCCTTCCTCCCATTACACGCAAAAGAAAAGAAAGTATATAAGGGAAAATGAGTTTTCCTAATCTTGTAATTGGAAAAACCAAGCTCAAAGAAGCATCAAAATATTACTTCAATGTAGTGAGGCCATAGAAAAAATTTCTGGGACACATTATAAAGTAATTTAAACCTGTATTCTCAAACAGTGATGTGTCATTTTAATGATCTTAGGTAGCAGTTTTAGAAGCTATCCCATTTCTATCCAGAGAAAAAAATAAAATTTTGAAGTTTTTTACTGTATGGAATTTTATCAGCTTATGTGATAGCTGTTTTCATTTACAGCACAGCAACCATGAATGACAGTAGTCCAGAGCTGTTGAAGTATCTGCATTAAAAGAACAGCCAGAAGCAGCTGGAAAATATGATGGACTGGCAGCACATTTCAACATGTGTCTGTTCAACAGAGGATAAAATGAATGAGAGGAAAATAGTATCACCAAGAACATGGAGAATCTTCTCAAAAACAAAGCACCAAGATTAGGAATTGAGCTCCTAGCATCTTTATCCCAACTAGCCTCTGTTGTAAATCATTAGGAAGTGCCTTTCAAGCCTGTGGCACCACTGATACTAATGAGTACAATTTCAAATACATTCACAAGACTGAAAAGGGATTGGAAACTTGCATGGATAAAAAGACAGAGTCAGCATACATAAACAAATTGTGGAAAGGATGTATAAAACTCTTAAATCCAAGATTAAGGCAAAAAGTAAATATTTTTTATTAAACAAGTAGATTATATGATTATTTCCAATTGGACTTTAGTAGAATTCATATATATATATATATATGTAAAATGGCTGATACTCTCTGAGGACTGTGAGGAATATTTACACTAAAATTATACTGGGTTGATCAACATAAACATCTGGTATAGCTATTGAAGTGCCCAAAGACGGCTGCATTTTCAAACACAAAATCATTTTGGAGGAAAACGAGTGACATGGCTACATCTCCTTGTTAGACAAGATACTGATACTGCAGCTCCTTTTGTTTACATGATGTATACACTAAGTAATGGAAAATAGAAAAATTTAAGAGATGTTTCTACAAAATCTGTAAAATACTCATTCTATTTTGGATATTACTGGAACTCAATTAAGGATTTTGAATTTTTTTTTAAATTATTTATCAAAAGTAAAACCTTTTCAGGTATTTCAGTCATACCTGCATTTGTAGCGAAAACCTGAAATAACAAGTGAGGTGATATTTTTAAGTTCATTTAATCTTCAGGGGAATGGAAGCTTTTATTTGAATTCTTGAACAGGAAAGTTCATGCAGTGTATTTATTTTTGGTTCATTTTTAACTCAGTGCTGTTTCTAAGGTTTTAGCTGGTGAGTATCCCACTTCTCCCTCCCCCTTTGCCACTCCGAGGGCTCCTGAGCTCTGGCAGAGGATCCTGCTTGTGATATCATGTGCTTCTTTTTGTGTGCAGTGGGGACAGAATTAGTACCAGTACATTCAGACTAAAAAGGAATTAATTCTGGGAAACAGTCAGTAGGTTGTAGAGTTAATGGTGGCAGTGGACCCCACTGATCCTGGTAGTAAAATCCCTCCTGCTTTAATTGACTAAAATTTCATTTTGGATAAATCAAGTGAAACACAGTAAAATCCATACCATTTGTTAATTCTTTCTACAGACATGGTGCTGGTGTTACACCTGAGAGATGACATTTTAAAATAGGGGTTAAGTTAATCTTTTTAATATATATATAAAGATAATGGGAAAAGAGCTAATATGATAAGGCACATAATTTTAGAAAAATATAAAATAATACAAACTTTAGAAAAATTAAAAAAAAAATTCGGTTGTATAATGAACCTCAAAATAGTAGAAGAATAACCCATGTAATTTTCCTGGAAAAAAGATTAATGTCCCTACAGATTTTTATATTTTCTTTTAGTCAATTTTCTAGTTTGAGAGATTAAGCTGATATCTACTCTATGGGTTTTGTTAATTTAAGTTGCTACAAAAGCATAATTTCCAGCAAATAAAACTTAGTGAAAAAGGAAACTCAAAGCATGCTACACTTTTTTTCCTACATCATTTGCTCTTCCTCAAATGCATGATGTCATTTTTAGTGAATTGGTTTTGATTTGGAGCAAGAGTAGTTGACAAATTAATGCTACAGAGCTGTATGAGCAAATTTTACAGCCCCATTTGATTTAGACTTCACATTCTTTACTCACTTGTTCTTTGAAATTCCTTCTGTAAAGCTGTTCATCTGCTGTATTTCCCATTTACTTAAAGACATAAGACAATGAGAAAAAAGATTGAAAACAAACAAACAACAGCAAAATATTTCCAAATTAATTGGAGTGATAACCAGAGGCACATTATGACACAATACAAAATACAGGTTTTTTCTTTTTAATTATATTGCACATTTGACGAGTTTCCATGGCAGAGCATTACACTGTTTGGGAAGGCCTAAAGCTACATGTCTATATGTCTCTGTGAGTGTATACAGCTATATAAAACCCTGATAGGGACTTTGCAGCCTCCAGGAAAACACACTTATTTGCCTACATTAAAATAATACTTGAGTTTAAACTTTTTGACTCGCAGTGCTTCAGAGTAGAGACTTTAAATCAGGTAAATTGATTGTTCTGCTCTCAGATAAATGCCTTTTGCCTTCCCTGTGAAAACATGGAATATTGTGATGAAGCCTGCAGAAATCAATTTCCTGCATTGGAGACTCGTTAATAGTTTTGAAGCAAAATGCTTCACAGCTTTTCAGTCTACCTGGTGTACAACAATCCTGAATCATGAGATAATATAGTATTTGTTAGAACTGCTTCTTCCACCAGCAGAGAGCATGTGGAATCTGGAGTGTTTTGAGGCAGGTTCTGTTCCATGTATGAGGCACTCCCCCTCCGACGTCCACATCCCGCAGAGCAGCAGTGTGGATGAGATGGGCAAAGGTCAGCAGGACTGGGCTTGCCATGATGCACAGTGGAGGACTGGGGGCAGAGGTAAAATAGGAAGGGCAAACAAAAGAGTGTCAGATAGTAGGGGAAAGCACAGAAGGAGATTAGAAGCAGAAAGGGTGGCTAACAGGGCAGATGTGAATAGGGATACAATTCTCAACCACGAATGTAGGACTACATTTTAAATAAAATTTGGGTCCACCAAAACGTTGTGGGTCGCAGTCCTCCAGCTTTTAGCTTAGGAGATGTTTGATTTTGCAACCATACACTTGTATGGATTTTGTAGTGAGAGGCAAGAGGAGAGCCTACCCACAAGTCTTACCTTTCCATCATACATTTCCTCCACAATTTGAATTTTTCATTTTCCCTGTCCTCAGTGGAGAATAAATTCTGAAGTTCTGTATCACTTCTATCCACCCAAAATGGCTGTCTTTCTGCCAGTAACAATATGTTTTCCAAGAGTAAGGGAGGAGGAAAAGGCAGACTTAATGTTTCAGAATGACATACCTGACTAAGTTGATCAATATCTCCATCTTTACTGAATAAAATGAACTTTTTCTTGATATAAGATTGAAAGAAATAAAGTAAGTGTTTTTTCTGTATCAAGGGGCTTCCTAACTACCAGTTGGTGATCTTACAAGGCAGCTATCCACTGTAACTCAGTTCTTTGTTGAAAGTATATGAGTGAACTCCATGGAAAAACAGTTTGAAGAGAAAATATAAAATTTTCATTTCTGAAAATGAAATTTGGCATCTGGGAATAAGGTTCCAGGTTTCAGACTATATGAAAAATTAATTCTTCAGATACTTACAGGGGCAGTAGTCTTATTTGATCTAGTTTAACCTTCTTTCACTGACAACTTGCCTTCCCAAATAGCCATCAAATATTCAGCCAATATTCAGATACTAATTACTCTGAGTTTGCTTTTTTTCCCTTTTTTGTGTTTACTGCATAAAAGCTTTCAATGAGGGTTTGATCATATTTAGATATTTACACACATAGTAACTAAAAAAGTGTCATTAAAAATTATATCATTTATTACCTCACAAAGAGTATTAAGCAACAAACATTTAGAATAAGTATTGTAGTAATAATTTAAATAACTCGTCCTTCTAAAAACAAAAAAGTGTTTAAGCAGATTCAGGGAGTGACAAAAGGTGAAGGTTTCAATTACATACAGCTAGGTACTTGGGACTTGGAACATGCAAAGGTAAAAGATGTAAAATATGGTTGGCGTGCATGCTACAGCAGTATATCCTGCAGGAGCAGTAAATTATAGCTACAAACGAATACATGTAACATCAGCAAAGTTGCTAAACTTTTATGCTTGTATCAAATTCAAAGGGGAAATTTTATTTGAAAGTTGGCTCTCAAGGATGATTTTTTTCCCCTTAGCAAAAGAGTGTGAAGAATTGCATTTGATGCTGTTGCCTTGGCAGTGGAGCTATTAAGTACCTTGAAAGGATATAAAGTTGCATTTGTTTTGGGGTTTTTTTAATGGATATATTCATTTTTCATAGTGGAGGTGACAATTCAAAGAACTGTGAATCGGTGGGTCTTGGGAAATGAGTCACTTCATGGAGATTGATTCATTCTAAACTTCTGGCACCACAGCAACTCTTCCTCTAATCTAGAGCTTAAATTATTCACATTTTTGATATACCAAATCGGCAGCCAGGAATAACAAGGATACTATCTCAATGAACATGAGATATTACACTGTCTTGTGCAAAATGAATGTGGGAAAAGAATATTGAGTGATACATAACAGTTTTGTTAGAGACAACATCTCGCATACTTCTTCTATCAGTTTAAAAATTCCAGGTAAAAGACAAGTTGTACAGCATCCTGATGCTATTAGCTTCTGCAAAATAAGGAAATACTAATATTGTTTCTCTGTAGCTTTAGAATTGGTCTTCCAGAGAATTTAAACTCATAATTACCTATATTTTCTATGTCCTTCATTCTCAAATTGAACGTGTTTTCCAAACTGGCATCAGCAATGCATTTAACTTGTGACATGTTTACTAAGACCTTGAATGACTTGTTTTCATTCATAAAGTTTATGAGAAATTTTCTGTCAGATGCAGATGGAAAAATCCCCCGGTCTTTAATTCAATTAAGAAATCAACAGAGGAAATGAAATGGTATATTTTGATCCTTTTTAACTTATTCTATATTTTTAATTTAATTAGAAAGTGTCTCAGCTAAGCTGCTGATCTTTCGGAATGCTTTCACCAATAGGATTTTGAAAATGAGAAATATATCTGTGCAAAATGTTTTTGTTTGAGATCTCTAAAATTTAAAAACTCTGGCTGATTTTGAGCAGGCAATTTAGTAAGATACTGCTGTGTTGTTTGCATGCATGCATATCTAAAAATTTCTCCTTATCACTTTTAGTTTTCCGACATTCAACAGAACCTACACAGAAGCAAATATAAGGAGATGGTGGAAGGTGAATATTTATGAACATTTAGAGTAACATAACAGAAAGAGAGTTTCCATGTTGTTTGAGTTGCTTACAACACCATAATTGTGTTTGCCCTCTCTATTAAATTGGAATGCCAAACAATAGTCTTTGGTCAACAACCTGCTGAAACTACAGCCTGCTTGTCTGCACTTAGCCCCTCTCACAGGAAGTTTTCATTTAAAGCATTAAAAGTTGCTAAACTCTTTGTGCTAGTGATTCAATGCCAGCAGAGAGGTAAATTTCAATACTAGAAAAAAAGATTTAGTAATCCAATAATTCAAGTCCTTTTTAATTTTTTTCATTGTGACTGAAAATGTTGTAATGTCCACAGCATCAACCACATTGCTTCTTGTAGGTTTGGATAAGTTCAGTATATGAGGATATTTTTATTCTATGCTGATTATCTTAAATACCAGCGGTATATATATTATTATTTACTAATCTTAAGGGTTTCTTTCCTTACATTATATTCTTTTGGATTTTGTGTCTGAACTAAATATTCACCCCAGTGAGCACTGGCTTTTGACATCATTCTATAAGTGTACCAAAAGGAAAAACTCAACATATGATTTCATGAGCAAGATGCATCCTTTCTATTTCAATTTATTATTTAGAAATCATTAAGCAACTAGTGGAGCAAGAGTTTGGCTAAATCAGTAACATTTTTTAAGGCAACAAACAACTAGATTTCAATATGTGAATATGTGATCTTTTTTTTCCTAATCTTCTTAATGATGGCAGTAACACATTTTCCTTCAATGGTGTTGAAGTCATATCTACAGTAGAGATAACCAGTGTATTAATCTGAAAGCTAAGATGAAGTATTGGATGATTTTCTTAAATATAGACTGTCACCATGAATGTTTTTGAAATGAGTCATTGATCTTTCCTGAAATTGTTCTGTCACTAAACAGAAATACCTTTCGTAGAATGATTAATAATATTATTAGCTTGTAATTAAAGAGCAAACTGCTTTCCTGCAGATAGTAAATATCATGGTCTTGAAACGTGATTTTACGTAAGTTTTTTTAAAGAACCATACAAGCTGCAAAACATTTATAAAAGAAACACACTTCTTTTAACATTTGATTTCAAATTTCAACTTTTCTGAATGCATGAGAGTAAGTCAATGACTTTATGCTGAACAGTAAAAATGTGTATCATGGCTGAGATTAGCTAATGGTCTTCAGCAAGAATTTGAAAACATTTTCTGTATTCAACTGTGCATTTTCTGGTTCTTAAAGATTGTTCAAAAGATAATTTGTCATGACAGTTTCTGTGTCAGCAGCTTTTTTCTTTATTCCTGAGAGTTTTAATTAAATCTTCGAACTGTGTTTATCACTTCTTAGCACATATTTCAGTTATGTTTTATTCTGGAGACCAGAAGAATCACTTTCTTCTAGTTTTCACATAGCAATGTGAAGAATTTTTATGATATCGCTTCTTTCAACATTTCCAAAAAGTCAAAGCTTACATTACATACAGGGTTTTTTTTAGGGCTGCACGTTTGTCATCCATCAGTTCCATACTTGAAAGCCTTCTGCTGTGTTTTGCATTTACTGTCACTTGCAAAAAAAATATTAGTGTATGTTACTCATTTTTCTTCAAAGAAATTCTTGAGATGCTTTTAGGAATGGATTTTGTGTGCTTGCCCACACTGGAGGTGTGTTTAAAGACATAGAAGCAAACAAAAAACATGGATGATTTTTGAAGCATAATTACAGATCTGTAGTGACCACCATTAAAATTCTATAAGTCTCACACAGCACACCCTACAATTTTTGAGAAAATTGCCCAGGGTGCAGCATCATCCCATCACAGCAGTAGCTGGACTGAAGTTACTTTTCAGTAAAACTTCTTTATTTGCAATCACTAGACTAAACATGAGCAAATCATACAATCAAAATTTAGAATTTGAGGAAGTACAGGTTTTCAATATTTAAGCAAAACTATTTACTTGACACACATAGATCAGTTTTTGATTATCTGGTATTTCATTTTAGAAATCAATTCGTAAATATATATATTGCACGGTAGTTTTAAATAGACAAGTTTGAAGTCTTCAGAAGCACTAAAACTTTTGTGGTTTGATATCTAAATGAAAAGTTAATGCTTCTATGCAGAACTGATCTGCAAAAAAGCTCGCAATTTGTTGCAAAATATATGACATCAGAATAATTAAGAAATTAACTTGTATATTCAGAACAGATAGATGCAATAGAAAAAAAAGAGAATGTGGAAAGTAGTGTAAAAGATGAACATTAATTAGAAAGTGATATGTGACCAATTTATTTTTATTTTATTTATTTATTTATAGGCAATAATGCACTTTGCAGAAGGCCCTGGAACCCTATCATTTGAATGATTAATTATTTTCATAAGTGTTTCAAAGACTTACTTCCATATTCTAGAGTCACGTCCCTTTTAAGGAGGCTAGCTACAGCTGGTTTCATAGGATATGAAAAATGAAATATCTTTGGATGGGATGATGGGAAAGTGTGGAGTGAGAGAAGCAACATATGTTGGTTTAACACAGCCTGGTTTTGGCAGGGGGGCAGAGAAAAGCCGCTCAAAACTTCTATGTCCGGCACAGAGCGAATCGCTGAAGGCTCTGACAATAGGCAGGTTACTAGCCCAATTAGACAAGTTCGTAACACCTCTGTGATGACATATTTAAGAAAGGAAAAACCGGAGGAAGTTCTCTTTTCTTCTCCCTAAGGCCGAGACTACGTGGCCGAGGCCACCCGTGCTGCCAGGGACCACGTGGCCAGCAATGAAAACACAGCAAACAATTCCCTTACATGGAGCAGAGACAAGATCAACCTTTTCAGCACTATGACGCTCTAGAAGAACTTTTCAATTGATAGAACTTTAGAACAATAATACCTACGGACAACAATTTTCTTCAGAGCCAGAGAAAAGGAAAAGTAAAGACGTGAGGAGGACCAACATGGTGGCACCGAGGTCAGTGAAGGGAGGGAGGGGGAAGTGCTTCAGGCGTGGGAGCTGAAATTCTTCTGCAAGCTGTGGTGAGGACTATGATACAACAAATTGTTTCCCTGTAATTCCTGAGGTGCATGGGGAGATGCAGAGATCCACTCGTAGCCTGTGAGAAAGAGTGCTCATGCTGGAGCACGTGGATACTGGAAATCTGTAATCTAGTGAAGAACTCAAACAAAGAGAGAGGACCCTTGATCTAGAGATAGAGAAGCCTTGTTTCCAAACTAGAACAGCTCATCCTTAAAAGACCAAACCCCATGAACTGAAATGACCCATGCTAGGCAGTTGTGGAAAGACTGCTTGGCCCGTGGGAGGGATTAACGTTACAGCAGGTCGTGCGGGCTGCTGTTTGTGAAAATTAGACCCACGCTAGATAGATTCATAGAGAACTGTCTCCCGTGGGAAGGACCCCACGGCACAACAGAAGAAAGAACTCCGTTCCCTGAACTAACTGAAGAAAGATTCTTAGAAAGCGAAAGACTGACCAAAACCCCATGTTTTTGTCTCCTTGAGCAGTTGGTGGGAAAGATCGAGGGACTGGGCAGGAAAGGTGTTCTAAAGGTTTATTTTAGTTCTCATTACCCTTTTCACTTTTAATTCTGTTAATAAATTTTTTTTAATACTGTTTAAGTTTTGAACCTGATTTGCCTTAAAGTGTTTGCTCCCTAATCGTTATCTCAAGTCATGAAGTTTTTGTTTTAATTCCCCCTCCTCTGCTCAGCTATAGCAGAGGAAAATAAGTGAATAGTTTTTTTGTGGGTGCCTGGCACTTAGCCAGCGTCGAACCACGACACAATATTGCAAAATGTGTACCAAATAAGCTAACTTGAGTGAAAGTGGAGCATATGGCAAAAATTACAAGAGTTGTGATGCTTCCAGTTTTATATATTTTAACAAGACACAGTTTTGTTGAAGTCCGGTGCTACTCTAATTGATTTTAATTCTCAAGTGACAGTTATGGAGATGTTATTTCAACATTTTTAAGGCCATATTTGATCTCAAAAAAAGAAATAAAATACACTACAATTATCTGAATTACTTACATTCATTGAAATTAAAAAGAAATTTATCATTGATTGCAATGACAAGTCATAATAACCCAAAGTCTTCCAAAGGAAAAACTATAATTTCACCTTATACTTGAGATCATAGCACAGGCAAAATACCACTGAGTTTTACTGGACAGAGAGAAATCGTAATCTGAAATCAAAAAGACTGAACTTTATGTTCTCTTTTGCTGCATTTTGAGACATTGGTAGTGCTTTAAAGTAAAAGAGAAAACCATCTTTATAAATCTGAATGCTTCTCCCTGGTCACTGAGGACGTTACTTAAATGCAGTTGGATGAAAAAAAACTAGCAGAAGCAAAAAGGCCTTGAAGTTCTAGCAGAGTTCATTTCACATTTACAATTCTTCTGATGCCACCTCAAGTATGGGTCTGAAAAAAACGCCTTAGTTTCAGATGTTGTTCTGTATGCTCAACGTGCCTAATGAGTGCAACAGAATAATATCACTCAAAGTTCCAGCTAAACTGGTGCCCTCTTTCTGGGCGTGGACAAAGGTACATCTCTGCAAGACTTGAAGAACAAAGTAGGCAGGTGGTCATACGTCCCAGGAGTACCGCGCAAGATTCCAGGAAAATCAAAATCAAGGACTCTTCAGTCAGAGATGTATCTTTTAAGCCTTTTCTTCTACTAAATTGTTCAGTTGCTTTCTGGCCCCCTGTAAAGCTCTTATAACAGCCTACTACAAGCATTCTCAAGACTTGTGTTCTGTTAAAATTTATTCAATATTGATAGAGGTTGTGACTTGTTCCTATTCACTCCATCATATGCATCCTGAATTTTGCTCAGTCACCTCTGCTGTTCAAGCCAGACCAGACATGTCTTTACATGTTTCTGGTTCTGCAAACCTTTCCTTGGTTTAGCATGGTTTCTTGTCAGATACAGTAAATGTTGTATTCAGTATTCATCATGCGGTCATTTTATTGGATTAATACAGTAGCATAACTACCGTGTGCTCCACTTCTTTTCTAGCAGTTCATTCTTTTTTTTCTCGGAATTTCACTGTTCCAGAGCTTTGTTACAGTATCTTATCTCTTTCCAAATACTGCATAATGAAGAATTTTTTTCTTTCAAAGAAGAGAGCAACATGTTCCCACTGAAAAAGCAATGGGATAACTAAAAAAAGCTATTAGTTTTATAAGTGGAATAATTCACAAGATTTCAACTTCAGCTCCTGCTAATTTGGATTGTTTAGAATCTACTTGTCTATAACTAATCAGAAGTTAGATGTTTCTGTATTGCTTTTTTCTTCTTTTTTTTGAATGCTGACAGTCTGATGATGCCTTTCACTGAATTGATCTCACTGTCACTTCATGGATTTCAACCTATCATCTTTAGAGATCCTGAATGATGATGTGCAAAATTGTTTCTTGGACCTATAACTCCAAATACTGCACTTTTTACTTTTATCTTTTTAGGCAGAGATATAGTAATGTCTTTTTCTATATCCATCATGGTGTGCCTTGGAAAAAAAAAAAAAAAAAAAAAAAAAAAAGGATAGCTTATTTTGCTACCAAAATTAAAAGAAGCAAGAATGGTCTGTCAACATGGGTCTGTCAGCATTTGCAAGGTTTATAGGCTTGTGTTTCTTTACCACTACCTGTAAAATTTTTGACAGTTACTTATGTTTTCATTGTTGTTGTGCTTCAGCTGTGTTCCAAAATTTAGAAAATGAATAGAAAAAAGACGATAAAACATTCTAATGTTCTTATGGTTTTGGATTCATAACTGAATTCTGTTTTTCCCCCAGACGTGAGATTTTTTAAAGTAAAACAGCATCTCAGACTTGGAGAATGCAAATATATTCCTCTTAGAGGCAATTTAAGTGCTTCATTCTGAAGACGACACTGCCACTAAAGAGCTTCTTTCCCTTCCCAGTACAGTTGCACTTGTCATAAAAAATTCCCAAGTGATAGTTGTGCCAAACTGAAAGATTGCAAAGTTAAAGTTGAGATAAGATTATTCATATTCTTTGTATGTTGTTTCTAAATTTCTGTGTTATAAGGAGGGAAGACTTGGGAAAACTGAGAAAGATAAGATTATTCATATTCTTTGTATGTTGTTTCTAAATTTCTGTGTTATAAGGAGGGAAGACTTGGGAAAACTGAGAAAGATAAGATTATTCATATTCTTTGTATGTTGTTTCTAAATTTCTGTGTTATAAGGAGGGAAGACTTGGGAAAACTGAGAAATTCTTACTAATACTAAAGGAGTTGTTGCAGAGAATTTATGTATGCTCAGAATTTGTATTAGTTTCGTGAAAGCAGCTCTATAAATGTTAGAGATGCATCAGCGTTGAGCTGTGAGTGGTGCTTCTTTCACAATTTTCTGGGGAAAAATATATTTCTCCCATCAGGTTTAGGAATAATTAAATGCTGTGTTCATACCTCTTCTTATTCAGAGGTAAATTACCTCACAGACATACATGTGTTTGTAACAAACATGTCTCTATTTTCATGTATGGTTGTATTTCACTCAATTTTCTATCTAACACAACTTGAAAGAGATGAGCTGCTTTACTTTACCAAAATGGCAAGGCCACTCATTATTAGAACCTGACAGTGAACAGTTTTAACACCCTGTGCATCAGTTCATGCAGTTAATGTAATTATACTGGCACATAACTGATGAAATCCAGCACATACAGCACAAGACATGAGCAGAATTCAGAACCACACGATGAAAGATCTAGCTTGTTTCATTTGTAAGTTTTTGTGGTTTTTAAATTTATCATAGATCATGTATGTGCCTCTGAATTCTGCATATTCTATGGAACTTCTGTAGCTTCTATAAAATGCTGTAAAAGTTCCTAAAATCTAAGAAAAATCTACCATGCAGACAATATTCTCAAACTGCTTTTGATATATCTGATCCCAGTAGAATGATGCTCACTCTACGACCCCCGCTGTGATTCATAATTTTTGGGAAATAAAGAGAATATACTGAATCGGCTATGCCTGGTTTAAAAACACAGCAAAAAGCTGGATTCTGTTTCTGGTCACAGAAGAGCTTCATAGCATGCCAGTCCAATATTCTATTAATTTTAATGACATAAATAGAACAATAACCTTTCTTTTATTTATTATTGCATCAATATTTTTCAAAAGTAGCCATTTACAGGCATCTAAAGAATAGTTTGAAAAAAATTAATCTTTGGAAGTACTGAAAAATTTAGAGGTCTGAAAAAACAAGGAATTGCAAGGCAACAGAGAGAGAATCGTAACAGCAACAAAATAATTCTATCAAAAAAAAAAACCCAAACAAACAAACAAAAAAAACCAAACAAGATTTTCGTATTGTTACTGAAAGAAAGAATGTTCAAGATATAAGACCTTTTCTATCATCAAAAGTTATAAGTAAAATTGCAGAGGATGTGAAATTTAACTCAATTACATACAATTAGAGCTACTAATATTTCATCTTAATGTATATATATTTGGGGGGTTTTTTTTAACTTTTAAGCATGAATGTACAATAAACCAACAGTTGTGTATGCTCCAGCTCCTGAATGGATCAAGTGGATGCATTGTCTGCTTTGCAAGGGAAGAGTCTTGAACCCCTCCACTCAGAGATCTGAGAGGGGTGTGAATGAGATTTACAGAATCATGAAGGCATGAGATGAGCTGAGCATGGCACTGTTGTTGGCCAAACAAGAGAAACGGGGCACTGAAGCCTGGGTGAGAGTATCAGAGGCAGCAAACAGAGGCAGCATTTGGAACAGCCTTTTGCATGGAAAGGGACAGAAGATGGAGATGGGAAACCACAGAACTGTCAGTCTTACCTCGATCCCTGAAAAGGTAACAGCTAAACCTGGAAACAATTTCCAAGCATATCGAGGACAGCAAGTGCGTTGTCTGGATCCAAAATTGGTTATCTGAATTTCTAGGCAACAGGCCAATAAAAGAATCCTGAAAGTACAAAGCAGGAATGTATCCTCACACATTCCTGATGCAATGGTTCTAGATGCTGGAGGAGTACCAGAAACATAGACAGTAGAAACATGGTCATTTCATGAAGCATTTTGACCTGGCATTGTTGTAATCAAGAGACACTAAAATTACACTTTTCAAACGAGTGTGTAGGTAATAGGTCAACTTATCCTGAACTATATTGAGAATTAGGTGCATCATTAATGTAATTGAGTTATGGAGAGCTTCAGGCATCTTTTCTTACCAAAAAATCCCCCCAAAAACCCCAAACTGAGAAAAGTATTATCATTAATTTTTACCAGATCTATGAATAGTATTTGGCAAATATCAATTTGTTTTCCTAAGACATTGGTAAATAGATAAAAAAATGTTACAAAAAATGGACAAGGGGGAAAGAAATAAGCATGCTCTATATCTTATCTACTTGTGTTTTACCTCATCTTTAACTGCTTTACTCTTTCTCTGCTTTTGTCTTTGTCAGCTTTACTGCCATTTTGGCATCAGAGCTTTCCCCCTGCTGTTTGCATACATAAAATAATTTTACTGGTCCTGAGAGCCCTTGCACTTTCTTATCAGACATGGTAGGTCATAAGATAATGAAACCTTCATGTCACCAGATTACCATCACCATTTTTTGCTTTTCACTTCAGCTCCCACATGATTTCAGCAGTCAAAACCTTACCAGCCACAGAACTGGAGATTAGTTCTTTGTGGTATTTGAAAGCTGAGGTTCCAACTTCCAGTCAGATGATTTTCTAGCTGCATGCTATCTTTAACAGCTGACCATTCTATCATGTCAGAATTGGAAGCTGGGAGGAACGGAAGGGAGCAGAATGACTAATTGTATTGCTCACATTCACGTTCTATCTCTAGCCTTACGAGTTTCAGAAGAATTGCTTTCACTGTTGCAAAGCTCGTAATCACAGCACAGCAGTTGCGCATGGTATTTGTTCCTACTCCAGCCGGTTCAAGAGATACCAGGCTTTAACACTGTCAAAGATGAGCAGTGTTTTGGGCAATGATCCAAGGCAGAACACGGTCTATGGCATAACTCTCTAGTGCTTCTCAGAACTCTCATATAACTTTCATTCAATGACTATAACTAGGATGCATAATATTGAATGATACCACAATATAGTAAGCAATTTTTTTCAGGAATTAAATTATTTGATTGTACATGGGTTTTTTCCTTATTTTGAGGAGAACTTGATTTTTGATCCAAATATTAGCATGGTGCAGTGTTTACATTGGGAAAAAACTGTACAAAGAACCTCCCCAATATAATTCTGAAAATACCTCATTTAGTTTCATTACATATTTGGATGCAAAATAGAGAATGAATAAGGGACATGGGGAGGAAAGTTAATGTCTGCTACAGAGTTGTATATCTTTCATACCTGGAAGAAGTAAGAGAAAAGTAATGAAGATGCATGCTGAGCAATTGTTAAAAGTTAAGAATTCTGAAAGGGTAAAAGGAACTAAATTGAAGCTGGCAACCGTGCAATTGCTGGGAAGGGAAATGATCATGATTTTTATTGGCCTGGAGATTATGTAGGCGAAGATATTATTGTGGCAAGTGAATCTTAATATATTAAAAAAGGAATGAGAAAAGGGCTTGTGCCAAGTGTACTTTCTTAGCCTTTTTTCTGTTATTAAAGAATTTGCTCAAAAAAAAAAATTCTATGCAAATCATGCTCTTAAAACAGAAAGGAGTCTATATATTATTTATATCTTCTTTGTAGGACCAGAAGAACTATTCCTGTGTTCAAAATCAGAAAGAATTTTGTAAAGAAATATTAAAGCATGGTATACAAGTGAGACTTCTTGCATCTACTTACAAGTCCTAAAAAAGCCACCTACACTATCTGCATGCTTCAATATTCCTGATATCTCTTTTTCAATTTTTACTTTGAAATGTATTTAAATTTTGAGTGCTTGCAATATGAATGTAAAACACAATGCTTTGAATAATGAGAAAAATGTCAAAATCAGTTTGTATTTAGCCTAAATGTATGCTTAGCAACAGCAAAAATGCTGAAACATGCTTTTTTTTTTCAAGTATAAGGAAATTTTCTGATATCTTATTGTAATGTGCCAGGAATTAAATATTTATTGGGACAATTGCATGAGTGATAAATAGAGATGGACATTGGAGGAAAAAAGAGCATTTTCAGGCAAATTTTTTAAAATGTACTTTTTTCTGAATACTTTCACTGTAAAAGCTGATATGAATATTTTGGTTCATTCGAGTAGGTTCAAACTATTCTAGAAACCAAAAGTAGAAAGGCCAGAATATTACTATCACTCCCCTAAAAGTTGAATTTTTACTTCTTGTGTTCATTTTGCTGGGGAGAAGGGATAGAATTTTTCTTTTATCATGTAGTTGAAAGGACAAGTCATCTTATTTGGTCGTCCCATAGCCTGCCATGATCAGATTCTAAAATATTGGAATTGAAGAAAGATGTTATTATGCAAAGTCAACTGAGCAAAAATCTGTGAATATCTGAGAATTAACAACTTAAAGAGGGTTTTTAAAGGTCATTTTAATTCTTATCATATGTCAGAACAGTGAAACAATTATGTTATAAATGGGAATGATTCTTCTTTTAGAAAACCGCAGTTAACAAGACCTGAGTTATGAAAGACTGTTCGAAGGAGTCCTTTCCTGTTAAGTAGGCACTGAGTTGTATTTATCCTCTACCATTCTAAAAGTTCTTACAGTGGGTAATTCATTCAAAATTTCAGTACAGCCACAGCGGTACAGAAGCGAAGGGTTTGGTTTAGTAGCAAAAGTTTGATCAAAATATTCATTTTGTCATATTCTCTCTTAAGGAAAATATTACATATAATTGTATAATGAATTTCAGTGGTACCTATTGTAATACACTGTACCCAGAAATGTACTTGGGAAATTTATTCTGACATAAATTTCGAAGTTAAAAGGGGTTATAATTATATAGGAAAACACAAACATTTTCTTGTAAGGAAAATCAAAGCATAATTTTTCATGAGTTCAATAAGTAAAAATAATTTAATGAGAAATATAGAAAAAGATGGCTTGTGGTCTTGTGGATCTCAAAGGAAACACAACATTTAACATTCAAACAAAAAGTCATTCTCTTTGAGAGGACATATAGTATTTTTAGAGACTGGCATAGTGGATGAGTTTACAGTTGGTTTGAGTAATTTCTGCAGTGTAAAAATATGAAATCTAATCCAATATCCTTATGTTCTCTCATGATCTTTCACAGTCCCCTAATACTAAATGGCAAATACATTTTAATTAAAGCAGACTCTGACATAAATCCATGTCCTATAACTTGGGCACTAACCTGCAATTCCACTCAGAATATTAATTATTTAGTTAATAATATAAACAAATAATAGACACCTAAAATTGCAGTTTAGTTTATACTAGTAGACACTAGCTCAAGCTTATAACAATTTCCTTTCTTAACTCTGATTTGGTTTCATACCAGAGATCCCTTCCTTCTATATCCACATCTGAAAATAGTTCAGCGTAGCACCACTTTCACTGGTGAGACAGTAAAAGACAAATCGTAGTGGGTCTGAACTGAAATTTATTATTTGTTATTACTAAGTGAACTCTCATATTTTATATTTTAAAATTCCATATTCAGGATATTAGTTATTTGGTCTAAATTATTTGATTGAAATATTTCGGATGCAAGTATTTGAGATGGTGGTGGTGAGGCCTTATTTCCAATCTAATTTCATTTTCTATATCAAACCAATGACACAGTTTATGAATCTTTTAGAAAGGCACAAGAGATAGTTAACAGTCTTCCTTTGAGAACAGAGATGGTTTTTAGTTTCCATAGGAGTCCTGAATTCAAATAGAAACCTTGGTAGGACTGAGCTAGTATGGCAAAATTCAGCACTTCTAAGATGCATACCGAATCTGTAAATACCAAAAAGAGAGAGAGTGTGTTTCACAAATAGCTTTAATCTTGTTTTTGGAAGTATGGAGATTCCTTAAGCTTTAGTTTTTCAAGAATAAATGTCCTTGAAGGAGAAAAGTTTTTCAGATATCTTCATTTCCCTCTCTTCTCCACATGTACAGGCGGATATTTATCAGAATATAGTCGCCTTATATTTCTTGTTGTATTTTCTTTAACACTGCTACGCTAGTCCCTTACTATTTTGCCTGTAATCTATACTCCTGAGAAATACTCACATCTGTCCTTGGGAAGTCATCACTGATTAAAACAAACAACAACCTTTTAATGTTTCTCTGTAGAATCATTACAGCAAATTGTGTGAGGATTAAATAAGACGACAATAATAATTCAAGTATCATGTGTAGCTACCTTAAAATAGTTCTATCTAGCTCTTCCGTTTAATTAAGGTTTGGAAAGAATCCTACCTTCCATTAATACTTACTGTGCACTTGCACTAAAAAAAGAGATTAATTTAAACAGCAGTGAAAATTTTTAAAATATTCTGTGGAGTAATGCATGCACAAACTATATTAATTGAGCTCTAAATTAGTGATGCTAAACAACAAAAGCAAGGAAATGCACAGTGAAGCAGGAAATGTACCATATGTTATTGTATACCTGGGCACAATGGGGATACTATCTTAATGACTTTCTTAATGTTCCTGTTGTACTAGATATTGGTGGACATATGGTATGCTGCCTTTTTATATGCTTGTGTCTTTTCATGGTTTTTTTTAGCTGAATTTGATAGCATTTTCTATTTGTGTGTTGTAAGGAAAAGAGCTTTAAAATGTTTTGCTCATTTATCTAGAGTTTAAAACCCATGCACTTTATTTTGCTTATTCATTTATACCCCATTTTTTAAATTTTCTTCAAGAGCAGTTGCTTATTACTTTTATTTTAAATCTTTCCATAGTTTTTGTCCCTGTCTGGCAATAACTTGGAATACAGCTGAGTAGCCCTTCCACGTGCAGAGGGGTTTTGACTCACTGTCAGCACTGGCCAAACAGATGGCTAAAGCAACAGCAACAGCTGCAGAGCTCACCAGGCTCTGCACAACCACGATCACACAACCATAGAATCATAGCATTATAGAATCCTGTAGGTTGGAAAAGACCTTCAAGATCGTTAAGTTCACCAGTTAACCCAGCACCACTAAACCATGTCCCTAAGTGCCATATCTACACATCTTTTGAATACCTCCAGGGATGATGACTCAAATATTTCCCTGGGCAGATGGTTTCAGTGCCTGACAGCCCTTTTAGTGAAGAATTTTTTTCCTAATATCCAATCTAAACCTCTGCTGGCACAACTTGAGGCCATCCTCTCTTGTCCTTTTTCTTGTTACTTGAGCACTCATGCAACTGGCTTATTCCCTGACTGCCCCAAGGAACTTCAACCAGTTCCAGCTGGCAGCAGACAAGTTTCCCATTCCACTTGGCTCCTAGTGCCCTTCCAGCTGAGGGACAAAATACAACAACTTCTTGCGATATCACATGTTTTCAAGGTTGGCTGATGCAGAATACCAAAGGGAAAGGTCTCCTTAATTTTTTTATGGCACAATCTTAATAAATGTTCACATTTAAATAGGCTATTCATTGCTTCCATGGCATGGAATAAACACAGTGAAATCACAGACGTCCAAACCTAGTCAGAGGAAATACATCACGTAGCAGAGAACAGCAACTGAGCCAAATCCTTTTGACATACATGTGACTTGCTCCAGTTACACCCTGGCAAAAATTCCCTTCATTAAAGCAGTAATCTCAGGGATACTTACTGGAGGTGTTTGAAAACCGTTTAAACCATTGCGGAAATAAAAGGACGTTGTTGTACACTAGGTTGTCAATAGGCACTCTTAGGTCTTATAAGTCATTACAGATCAGGACTAGCCTTTTAAGTAAGATTTAGTGATTTCTGGTGAGTGTGAGTACTTTCGTCTAAACATTCAAAGCTTACCATTTTAATATTCATACAGCAGTTTTGGTAGCAGCTCATTACATGCGTAGCTGCATTAATTTAAATATTAAATAGGAGGCATGATGAAGGTCTCCTAACTTCTTATAGATGTCAGATAGCCTTACATGACATCTAGAAATGCCAGACTAATTGTTTCTGAAATTTTAAAATAAATATTTTAAAAACAAATAACATGATTTTTCCTGAAAATTTACCATGTGTATTCCCAGGAGAGCAAGAAGTAATTTAAGTCCATAGCCATCAATGACAGCTAACATTTTTTCGTATATTTTAGTTTGCTTTCTTTAAATTTAATTTAAAACTTTTTCAGTTGCTAGTTTTAGGAACTCTAATTTTATTCTATTAATATTAGTATTAATAGATCTTCAATAAGCAAAATAATGGGAAAGGATTGAACTATGAGTAACTTTGCACAAGTATTTTAATAAGGAGTTGGTCATAGAACTTATCTAGAATTTTTTATAAGACAAAGTCATTATTGGAAATCATTAAATTAAAGTAATTAAAAAGGAAACATCCATCTCTTTCAAAAGGATTCCAGTAAAATTCAGTAAAAGCAACTAAGTTTCTGAACAGCCTAGTCTTGTGTATCCAGCAGGGTGAAGAACTCGTCAGCTTATTGATTCTTACTGATGTAGTGCTTGGCAATCAGTCTGTATCTGGAATAATTAGTGGGGCTGTTCATCAGTAGACAGGAGCATTAGGAGGTTCCTGATGCCATAAACAATTACACCACTATGCCAGCTCAAAGGCTTTTACACTTTGGCAGCTTAAATGCTTTTGACATGTGACGCTGTTTTTTCTAAGAACACTGCTGTTTTATAAATAGTAGGCAGATTAGACTAGGTGTGTGTGCACAATGGCATGACTGACCTGTCTACACTGCCAGGGAATGGATTACAACTACAAAGAAGTAACTGGGTACCATCAAAGTGGTAAAAAGTCTCCACATTTTGGTACAAAGTCTCAGGTTCCTTGGCATGTTACTCAGACTTTGTTCACAGGCCTTTTGGGGTCCCAGAATCAAGATTAAACCAATGGGTTTGTGAATTCTCTGTTCTGAAAACCTGTTCAAGACACATAAAGAAGACAAGAAACACAGTAAATGCACCATGGCTTTTGGTAGGATTTGAATGAAAGTGCAAAGATGACATGGAGGGAATTGGAGATTTATGTTGATACCATGATGATTTTTTGCCTTTTCTTTTATACCCCTTTTATACCTTTATACAACTTCTGTATTCTTAGTGCTTTTTGCCTACATTCTTGGACTTGTTTGTCAAGCTAGGAGACTAAACATTTTAGAAGCTTCATAGTTAGGGATCAAAATGCCCCCAGACACCAAAGTCCTCTCCAGAACACATTTTGTAAACCAAGATAGAACCATCCAGGGGAAGGTTCCTTGGGGAGGGGGCTCACTCGAGCCTCTCATTGGGGAACCTTTGATAGATATGCTAATTAGTAAGACCTATAATGTTATACCCGATCGGTTGGGGGTGGGCATTGTGATGTGCATTTCAGCACATTCCACCTGGACGTGGTGCACCTAAGGATCCTTAAAACAAATACAAAGGTAAAATCCCTTTTTCCCTTCTAATCGTGTTTGACTCTTGATTTTAAGACCAGGAAAAGGCATCAATGTCCCTATGCTTAAAGCACAATAAATTAATCATGGATGAGATAAAAACTAGTAACATACAGAAACCATTTAGATCTGACATGATTTCCTCACTCTTAAATGCAGTCTCCTTGAGTCAGTTTGTAGTCTAGCTACTTTGGGCAGTATTTAAGATCCTAAATCTTGATAAATCTCTGTTATTCTATACAAGGCTACTGTCTGTTCCCTGTGCTCTAAATGCCCCAAGAGTGTAATAGCCTCTTCTGGCTATTTGAGTGGATGTTCTTGGTCTGCTGCACATTGTTATTAGGAATGTGATTTATCAACTCAAAAATTATAAAAACTAATATACTTTTAGCATAGCTATGTTTCAATGATAATCTTTATAGTGTTTATGTTTTTGTAAATGGTCTCTCCTTACTGTTATAAATTTAATATGAAGACATTATGCTAGAATTCTGGTGGCTAGAATTCTGTCAAATGAGGGGTTTGAGATATCTTTGATCTTTTTCACTATTCCCCACTTTCCTTTCTTGCCATAAAGAGAGGATCAGTTGCCATCAGTTGCAAGTAAGTACTTTAAATGTATCTTGCATGACAATAGGACTGAAGTTCAGAACTGCCAATCAATAAATAATGGCTCCTAGTCATCAAAAGTTGCTTGCTTCTCACTGTGAAAGACAATTCCAAGTAATTGCTCTGAAACCCTATACTTTTTCATTTTTTATTAAGGAATCAGCTGAAAAAGTATCCAGTGTGTACTATAAAGTTAACAATACAGAAATATTTTCTCATCTAAGTTCTACTGTCTCCCATTGAAATATTTTTCTTAGAAGAAATTTGATCTGCAATTGTTTAAATTTCAACTGATTTTTCTGTTTCGTGTTGTGGTCAGACCTTTTTTAAAATTTCATTTCAGAGTAAAGAGGTGGAAGAAAGTGAACACAGGATTTGGGACCAGACAAAGTTCCTTGTCTGCTGTTGGAGATTCTACCACGACAGTGAGTGAAGGTACAGGAGATCACCAAAACCCCCTGCAGCAACAAGGCTAACAGCAAAGAGGAGAGGCAAACAGTGTTCATGAAGAAGTACAAGAAAATTTAGTCCAAGAAGTGCATGTCAGACGAGTAGGAATACTGTATGCATTGTTTCTATGTATTCCTGATTTTTTATAAGAACCAAGGGAAATATGGTAGAGTCAGTGTGCACCTATTTAGAATTTATGTTGGCCATTGTCATTCCTTTCCAGTTGTTCTAATTGTTCTCTTCTAAAGCAAAAGGTGGACTTTTATTAAATTGTCCCATATTTTACCTTTGGGAAAAAGGACTTTTGAATGCGCATGGCATATGAGAGACGTTCACATTCTGTCCTGGGAAGACATTGAGTCTGAAAATGGAAGTTAATGGATCGTTTCTTGCTTTGCTTGTGTGTTTTACTTTCACACAGCAGTGGGCAAATATATCTGTATCTCAGGACCCCCAGTTCTACCAGGGTGACTTGTGTATTAGATTTTTCTTTCATTAGAAAAAAGAAGAAGAAAAAATATTTTATTTTAAATACAAAAATATTATCACATACACATTTATATTAAAGAAATATCTTTTCCTTATGTGTTTCTTATACTCTCATTATAGAAATAATGCATATCAAATTTACCTTATTGTCTACATACCACATTTTTATTTAAATTTTAGTTTATTAATTGTCCATGTAAAAAATTGTAAATATCACATAAGAAGTAAGATAAATATGTTAAGATAAACTGGAAAAGCAGATTTCGAGAATTTTAGAAAATTCATGATTTAGAAAAACAACAGCAACTTTCAGCCATCAAGTCAGACACAAATTATAATTTTGTTTGCCATGTGCAGTTGATAATGAGTATGTGCAGATTCTGTTGTACAAGGATTGCTGTAACTGCTCAGTAATATGTTTGTTTCATTCTTTACATCCCTATAAACTGAAAACTTGTAAGAGGATTCTAGTTGTATTTAAAGCTATGTCCTTTCTAAGAGGGAACTGTGAGATCTCTCGATTTCTTTTGTAACCTAGTACCATACAAAACCCAAAAAGTATTAAAGATTATTGATTACACAGGAATCGCATTTTTCCCAGGAATTCTCTGAGCTGCAGATGGTAGGAAGTTGGGAACTAAATGTTCTTATGACCCTCTCTGAGTTCTAGGCTGCTGCTGGAGATGGGATGCTAGAGCAGAAGGATCTGTGTTTTGACTACTTTAGAAGTTCTTAACCCTCTTTCTTGTTTATAATGCTGACCTAATCCCAGCCATTACTTCTCAGGACACACTAAGGGATATACAATGAGGGAATTCTGTCTTTGTTGCCAGTAGCTGATTCACAAGTTCATCAGCAAGGTACAGAGATATTGTGAGACAATTTATTTTTAAATGGAGTTTAAACATGTAAAACTTACAAGAACTGACAATAAAATAAGATTCATAATTCTTTTTTTCATAATTCAGACTTTCTCTCTTTGTTAGCTGACTGGTTCAAGGTTTTATATTAGACAAAAGATCTCTGGTCTTGTTCCATGCATTGTGAAATGACACACTGACTTACTCTAAAACTCCATCTGCTTTTCTTATGCCAGCATCTCCACGGCGCCACAGTCTGTGAAATGGCTGTATTGAAAATGCTGATGTGCACAATAGGAATGGAAAGTGCATAATTATTGATTTTCAAATGCTGTAACAGCCAAATACTTCTATGGTTACACTGGTAGCACTTGAAAATATGGCAATACCACATAACAGCTTACTGATATAAGCTTGTATCATTTAGATAAGCTTTAGAGACAAGACCTTTCTTTTTTTTTCCCCTCTGAGAAGCCATTGGAAATATAGTTCTTTTAGAGATAAAGTATGGTTTCAGCATTGGCCAAAATATCAATAAGCTCCAGAGTATCTTTTCAGCCCAGTAATAACTGTGGCTAAAAATCAAGTCAAATTATATTACTCGGGAAATTGGGATTCCATCTTTCCTGTCTGTATTTCTAAATCTGTAGAAAAACAAATAACCTTTAATTGGTGCTGCAGAACATTTCTGTGCTAACAGCTTGGTAGCGTAACATGCAGATTGAGGGAAATCAAACCAGAAGCTAGTTTCTGCTGCTCTAACTCTACCACAAACCCTTTTGTATGTGTTCACTGTATTATACTACCCAGCAGATGTGATACACCTGGCTGGCCTAAAAGTCATGGTGACAATAAAATATCATCACATGATGCTAGTTTTAAAATTTATATCCCAGAATGTCAATACAGTATCTTTTTTTTCTCATGAGGAAATTTTAGTTTCTTGTCAGGTAGTTAATATTCACATTTATCCCACACATGTCTTTGTAATCACTTATCACTTATTGATCATATTGTACTTTCAGGTGCCTTCTGAATAGCACTTTTTAAGTTTTCTTTCTTGCCTCTTGTAGATCACACAAGATGCCTTATTTTTTCATAATTTCTCCCCATTCCCTGAGACAGAGAAAACTCAGCTGCTTCCATTGTCTAAATAAAATATTTATTTCATCAACACATACGCAGAGAACTTCAGAGACCTCTATGAGGAAGTAAACCCATAAATTAGTCACTTAAAAGTGAGTCAAGATAAGATGATGCGTGATTGCCCTGGCTGCAGTTGAGAATGTTTGAGAATGCTAATTTATGACTTCTCCAAAATAATACTAGAATGTTTCCAGATCTTAAATATCCATCTATGATATTTTCTATACACCAATGTTCCCATCCATTCCTCTTCACATTTTACATGTGGGAAGTGAAGATTCACAGATTTGTGCAGGGGTGATTTGCTCAAGGTCACCAAGCATAATTATGGGACAGCCAAGAAAACTCCTAAGCTTAAATCTGGTTGCAAACAATTGAGCTGCTCTTCTTCATCTCTTGAGATGGGTGGTGCCTAAAACAGTGGATTGCCGCTAGAAAAACTTCATGAAATAGTCTTTCCTATTTTTCTTTTTAAGATAATAGATAGCATGAATCTTTTATGTGGATCAATTTTACAAACTGATTGTAAACACAGTGATAGAAAGACCTGCAAATAATTTTCACAGCTTGCAATTAAACCTTGTTTAATATCATAAATGTGTGTATTATTTAACATTGTTACATGTGCAGAAAGATAGGAAAGAATGATTTATGTTGTCTTGTGGTCCCCTACTTGATATGGAAACAGTGGGTAACACTGTGTTTGGAATAAAATAAAGTAGAACAGCTCAGCTGGAAGAGACCTACAACGACCATCTACTCCAACTGCCCGACCACTTCAGAGCAGACCAAAATCTAAAGCATGTTGCTAAGGATATTGTGTAAACACCTCTTAAACACTGACAGTCTTGGGGCATTGACCACCTCTCTAGGAAGCCTGTTCCAGTGTGTGACCACACTGGCAGTAAAGAAATGCTTCCTGATGTCCAGTCTAAACCTCCCTTGGCACAACTTTGAACCATTCCTATGCATTCTGACACTGGACGTTGGGGAGAAGAGTTCAGTATTTCCCTCTCCACTTGTCCTCCTCAGGAAGCTGCAGAGAGCAATGAGGCTGTCCCTTAGCCTCTTTTTCTCCAAACTAGACAAGCCTAAAGTCCCTAGCTGCTCCTCCAAGAACATTCCTTCCAGCCTTTCACCTGTTTTGTTGTCCTTCTCTGGATTCATTCAAGGACGTTTATAACCTTCTTAAATTGTGGGGTGCAGAATTTCACAAAGTGCTCAAGGTAAGGCCACACCAACACTGAGTAGAGAGGGACAATCACTTCTTTTGATGGGCTGATTGCACTGTTTCTGGCATCTCAGGATGGGGTTTGCCCTCTGGGCTTCCAGGGCACTCTGCTGACTCACACTGAGCCTGCTGCAGACTAGCACCCCGAAGTTCCTTCCTGCAAGACTGCTCTCCAGCCATTCCCCTCCAAATTTATTGCTGTGCCAAATATTACTCCATCCTAGGAGCAGAATACGGCGTTTGTTCTTGTTAAATTTCATCCCATTAATCACTACCTAATGCTCCAATCTCTCTAGATCCCTCTGAAAGGCATCCTATGCCTCAAGAGAGTCAACAGCAGCTCCCAGCTTGGTATCATTAGCAAATCTTCTAATGGTGTATTCTGCTCCTTCATCCAGATGGTTCAAAAATATATTGCTGTATTATTGATGAGAACTGGCCCTAAAATTGAACCGTGATGAATACTACTGTTGGTCAGTTGCCAGACAGATGTAGCCCATTCACTGCAACCCTTTGACTTCTGCCCTTCAGCCAGTTCTTCACTTGGCACACCCTAAACACACACATCCCACAGCTGGACAACAAGTCTAGAAGGATGCTGTGAGGAACAGTATCAACAGCCTTAGTAAAGCCCAGAAAAACTACTTCTACCACCTTCCCTTCACACACAGGCCGATGACTTCATCATGGAAATATATCAAATTAGTTATATAGGACTTTCCCTTTGTGCACCCATGTTGTCTGTGCCATGTTGATTTCCTCCTCCCAGAATAAAGTGCTGCTTTTCTGAGGGATGCTTCAATCTCCCTCTAGAGTACTTTGAAACACTTTTCAGGATACACACCAAAATAACGTGCACTTATTCCACTGTTGACTTGATTAACAGTAGAGAATAACTATGAAGGGCCTACGACCAGTCCAGAACTATGTCTCCAGTAGAGGGGGAGCTATCAAAGTTTCATTAGGAAGTAGTCACTTTTCCTACTGAAATCTCTAACTTTGTATTCCCAATTCTCCTGTCTCCATGACTTTCACAATTGAAAGATTTTCTCAGAATAGCCTATTTTCCCTGCTTTAAAAGGAAAGAAACCTTAAATAGTGCATTTAAAATATGCTAGTAAGCAATTATTTCTCAGAAACCATGAAGATTCTTGGATGCCTTTTACCATTACAGACCTTTTATCACGTGACTTCAGGAAGAAGACAGGCAATTCTAGTCAATTGAAATCAAAAAAGTCTATTCATAATTTTGTACAGTCTAAATCAAAATGATCTAAAATCCAACACTAATTTCAAAGGCTATTCTAAATACATTCAACAAATATAACTATATGAGACTGCAAATGTGATTCAATTGCCTCCTTTAATAATGAATAGAATATTTTCCAGGCAGTGCCATTTCAGGAATCTATTGATCATAATTAGAAAAAGGCCATGAATGACTAATGCTAAGATTGGATAAAATAATTCTTAAGGCTATTAACATTTGAAAGGAAGAAAATGCAGATAAGAAAAGGACAAACAAAACCCTGTTATTTACCATTTAAGCTTTGGGGTTTATCTTTGTAAGAGAGTTTAAAGTGAAATTTTAGCATGCCATCCATCAATCAGTGAACACATCAGAAGATAAAAGTGGATTTTCTAATCATCTTAACGAAACGCTATGGTACACATACAATAGACTCTATTTCTGTTAACAAATTAATGCTTTTCTTCCAGTCAGATAATCAATAAAAATACAAATGGATTTAACAGCCAACATATTACCAAGCCTCTCATTACACATTGCACGACTTTATTGGCATCCACAAATAGAATTTAAGAAGCACAGTTTTGAGAGTTTTGAAATGGCAGCATATATCTGGAGACTCCTAGTTGCTTCTTAATGTCCTACGGGCATTAACTAGAGCTCAATGAAATCATGGTTCTCTCTCAGAAAAAAAACCAACAAAAAGACCCCTGTGTGGTGTAAGTAGTGACATGGTAATTTTCTAAGAAAACTATTCAGAATAAGGACAAATACTAAGCTTTTAGGTGTTTGCACTTAAATGTAAAAAAAGAGACACAGAATTTTTAATGTACTTAGATGTATCATAGACATGTTTTTTGAAAAATCCCCCTTTATAAGCAACAAAGAAGTTAATCCAAATTTTTTTACATGATAATATAAATTTTTATGATTAATCTCATATTTTCTTCTTTCCTTACTGTATACCAATTCTGCACCATTATTCCTGCTATATATTGTCAGGTGTCTTGGTTAAAATCACATTGAGGAATAGGAAGTTTAAATTCTTTTACTACTTCTGATGGAAAAATAATTTGTTTTCCAACTTAAATGCGCTATGAAAGCTTGCAGGTAATTACGTATAAATAATCATCAATCATATTCTCTTTTTGCAGTGTTTTGGGTTAGCCATGGCTGGCTGCCAGGTGCCCATTGAAATGCTCCTCCGCAGGAGAGAGAGATAAAATAAGATTAAAGAACTTGAGAATCAAGCTAAGAACATGGTGTTTTCTTACCAGTTATTTTCATGGCCAAACAGATTTGACTTGGGGGAGTTCAGCTTATTAATAACGGCGTAAGATAGTGAGAAATAAAAAACTAAGCTAAAAACACTTTCCCCTTTCTCTTCTTCCCAGGTTAAGCTTCAGTCCTTCACCCCTGACTTCTGTACCTCTTTCCTTCAAGTGGCACTGGAAGATGGAGAATGGAGTTTGCATCTGCCCATAACAGCTCCTCCCTGCCACTCCTTCCTTTCTCACACTGTTCCCCTGCTGCAGCACCCAGTCCCTTGCTCAGGATACTGTACTTCATAAACTGTTCCAGTGAGGCTCCTTTCCATGGGGCATGGTCCTTCAGAAACAGACTACTGAACTCTGAGCTGCAGCTCCTGCCAGAAAATCTGTTCCTGCATGGTTTCTCCACATGCTGCACCTTCCTCCTGACATGTCCGCCTGCTTCAGCATGGGGTCGGTCCTCCATGGACTGCACACACACCTCTGCTCCACCGCAGAGCTCCATGGGCTGCAGGAGGACAGCCTGCCTCACCACAGTCCTCTCCAAGGGGCTGCAGGGGAACTGCTGCTCTAGCGCCTGGACCACCTTCTCCCTTCCTTCTTCTGTGACATTGATGTCTCCAGAGCTGTTAGTTTCACTTTTACTCATTCTTCTTTGTCACAGCTGCTGAGCAGCATTTTTACCTATTCTTAAATATGATATCAGAGAGGAGCTAGCAGCTGGTGGGCACAACTTTGGCCAATGGCAGGCTCTCTTAGGAGCTGTCTGTAACCGACTGTCTGAAATGGGGTCGGTTTCTGTTGTCTTCTCACGGAGGCCACCTCTATAGCCCCCTCCCTGTTACCAAACCTTGCCACAAAGCCCAAATATAAGGGTTTTTATTTTAATAGTGAAACATTTTCTTCTGGAGTAATTTGAACAGTACAAAGAGCATAACTTAAGAGTCAATTTACCCTTTTGTCTTATTTAAATAGATTCAAACTGCCATTATTCTGTTGTGGTGATCCCTTATAAACCAGTGTACCAGGGCTACATGAATTATTCAATACAACCCTGGCTATGCAGCAGTATAGTGAACTGTTCCAAAGAGGTCAAATCTGATCTACTTCTCTGTGGTGATAAACTGGTTCCAATACTGTCATTCATTACACAAATTAGCAACAAAAAAGAAAGAGTAAAAGAATGATACAATTTGATTAATAACCATAGGAAATTTTACCTAGTTTATTGTTATTAGAGTAAAATAGTTTTCAAAAAACCATCCCGTCCATTTCTGTTATGTTAATAAAAATACAGCCACTTGTAGTGAGTTCATAGAATCATAGACCAGTTTGGGTTGGAAGGCACCTTAAAAATCATCTGGTTCCAACCCCCCTGACATTGCCAGCCATGCCTTATACTAGACCAGGGCCTTGAACACTTCCAGGGATGGAGCATCCAAAACTTCTCTGGTCAACCTGTTCCAGTGCCTTGCCAACCTCACAGCAAGGAATTCCTTTTTAATATCCAATCTAAACCTAATCTCTTTCAGTTTTAATCCAATTACCCCTGTTCTATCACTACATGCCTTTGCAAACCATCCCTTTCTAGATTTCTTCTAGGCTCTCCTCATGTCCTGAAAGGCCACAATAAGGTCACACCAGAGCCTCCTCTTTTCCAGGCTAAAGAATCCCAATTCTAGCCATCTTTGTGAGTCTTGAGTTACCATGTATATGTTGATGGAAGGGTTACGTCACAGAATCACAGAATCACAGAATCTGTGCAAAGAAGTACCTGCTCATACTCATATCACTGGTGAAAGAAAGAACACCATAAGTTATGGGACAGATGGCATGTGTGACCACCAATGACCACTGAATGCCCTGCAAATATTCCTCTGGTCATACCTGGAACATGGACTGCAGATAAGATAAAGGTGGTACTATTTTCCAGATGTTACCTCATACCTAGGGGAAGGTTCACACAGCTGTAGGTGAGTGGTGGGAGAATGTATCACTGGAAATGAACACAAAGAATGTGGAATTTATGGGCCACAAGGAAAGCCAGCTCACTGACTGTGCTGAAGTCAGCTGTGACTGGGAAAAATATAATTCTGGCAAGGAGAGATTGCTACAACCATCTCCCAACCCAATGACCCAAGAAAGCACTGAATCGAAATAACAGAAAAACTGAGCATGAGGTGTAATTAGCATTAGAGAGCAGGGTAAGCAATGAACATTTATTCCTTTGTTTGCTAAAATGTATAAAGAGTGAAAAGTTTTGAACGACTTTGGGACCCTCACCACCAAGAAGCCCAGGGTGAACAAGGATCAACAGGATGTCACCGAATCCATGGGCACTGTCTGTCTTCTGCTTTCTCTCTCTCCCCTCTCTTTTCCATTTCTTTCTATCTCTCTACGTCACATTTACTGTTAAATAAAATCCATATTATTGACTTCAGCATATGGTCTCCTTTGCGCTTTAATTCAGGCAGAGTGTAGTGGCATCTCAGTAGTTGGATCTTAACTCTGTTTTTAACAGACATGCTTTTTTTTGCATATTCTGCATATTGCATATTAAAAAAAAATGTTCAAATGTATGAGAAAGTGAAGGAGTGCTTTTGGAATATAATCAAGACTTTGATGAGAATGACGACTAGACATAGAACTTGGCAGATTCAAGATAGCTTGGAGCTAAAAATCACCATGATCTTCAATGATAATGGAGTAAACATTCCATTTTTATTAATTCAACTCATTAAAATTCCCACTGTTTGCATCAGTCTGCATTCCAGCCTTCATGAGAGGGAAAATAGAAAATATTATCTGTAGGTTCAATAGAGTCCTTTAATGCATTCAGGGGAAGAGGGAACCTTATAAGCTGGATGGCTATTGGAAGTCTAGCATATTTAAATTTTAGTTTAAAATATCTTTCATTAAGAAATATAAACAGAAACTGTAGATGTGACTACCCTGTAATTATTTGTTTATGAAAATACTGCTCATAGAACTGAAAATATGTTCTTAAAGAGACTTCACTTTCATAGTTCTTTCTAATTGAAGATCACCCTAGACTTTTCAGGGAAAAAAATACAAAGATTCTCTGGTACAACAGTGGCACAAAAGTAATAATAAAGAAATACTTTATTTCCGAATTTTCTTTACATTATTTCATTTGTTCATGATTTTTGTATATATAGAAGCACAAACTTCATGTTTCAGTTCTGCCAACTCTCTCAGAAAGATGTAGTTTAATCCTTCAAAACTTTGCATTGTAGTTTGCCCTTGTGTCCACACAGGGGATAGAAAAGTCAGATTCAGTTTTCCATGTATTTTTTTCTTAGAAGCTTGAAAATGTTATGTGTCTGTATTGTATTACTAGGTATTTCTTTACAAGCTGATCTGAGTCATGCAGAAACAACGTATTTTGTGTTTAAAGTCAGCAATTCAGGGTGGTAAAGAAAAAAAATCCTGGCTAGGTCAGTTACATTTTCTTATATCTCTACAAGAAGTGGTTTCTATACATGAGCATTGGGTAAGGGTCACATGACAAGGGCTGACTAAAGGCTGCTATCACTACTTTGTGAAAAAAAGCTTTTACTCTTACTGGTATCCCCCTCTTGAAGCTGATCTTAAAGGGAAAAAAATTGCTTCATTTTGCTTTAGAACTAATGCCTAGTATAACTCAAAGTCCTCCTTAATTGCCATTTCTTCAGGCTTGACTTCCTATAATAAAACATTTCACCCATAGGAAAAGATATATTTGACTGCTGAAGATTTAACCATTTTCCTTAGATGGTGCCCTGTGGGAGAGATGAGGCAAGGAAAGACTTATTTTTTACTCCTAACTAATTTTCAGACAGTAAAAAGGAGATGCTAGAGCTCAAAAATAGTCTTTTCTTGCTAAATATTTTTATTTTTACAGTACAATTTTCTGAAGCACTGCTTAATTGGTATATTTGTTTGATTTGCCCAAAAGTATATTGACCCTATAATATTTTCAAATGATAGATTCTTCTCAAGGTTAGTTTCCCATTAAGGTCCCGATGCAGTAGCCATCTCAGCTATTAGTTTAAGCATATCAAACTAATACAGTGTATTGATTTTGTGGATGTGTAATGTATGTACAGCATGATCGTACATTAGGAAAGCTTTTGTGCATTTAGCAAAATCAAACCAGAAAAATTGGGCAATTTTAATATGGAATTATTCTGCTATCTGCATATCTTATTCAAGCTAGAAAAGGTATGATACAAAAGCCATGTGATCAGGAGAAAGTGATATGACAGATATTTTTTGCTGAATGGGAGTATCATAGGGTGTAGTTCAATGTTTGTATTGCTTTCATAAGATAGAAGTTCCATATTCTCTGTCCTAAACCTTTAGAGTTAGGACTATTATGGTCTTAAACTTTTCACTGAAAATTATTCTTGCAATACATTTATACTGAATTTAAAAGCAAGTGTTGTTTCATGCAAGCAGAAAAGATCATAAGAAATTGATACAGGAATGCAAACTTTTTCCTTGTACATCAAAGCCACCTGACCAAAGGCATGACACTAAAATGGAAGACAAGTAGTAAAGACAGAAAAATCTGTTGACTCATGGGTCAAAGGTCTGCAGCAGTTCAGGCCAGTATTTTTTATATATACATACATACATATATATATATATATATATACACTTTTTTATTTTTTTGTGAGGAAGAAAGAATTAAAGGCTTGCTAGAGCTACTAATATATTTGAAATGTGCATCATCTCCAGCAAACAGCCTGTCCCATGCAATCCCAGATTGAATGCATTTAGCATAATTGAAGGCACTGATATCAAGAGGCTTGACAAACCGCATAGGTATAGTTGAATGCATCTGAACCTAAATGTAATGAGATATCCGTACCTGTTATCTTCACAAAACTCCTGTCAGGCTCTGCTCTTACTCATGCAAAGATTCTGTCAATGAGAAATGTGGAAAACAGCTTTTAGAACAGCACTCTGTGTGTGTGTGTGTGTCATTGTGTGTGTGTGTGTAGGAGCACTTAACTTAAAATGCAAGTTTTTTTCTTTACCGCATACTTGTCTTTAGGCTCGGCATCCGTTAGCAAAACAGTATTAAACTACTATAGACTGAGTTATAAAGTTCTACAGCACAATTTTAAAAGATATTCAAATACACAGAAAGCCACCAGAAGGTTTCAGAAGTATTTTCCCGATAGTAGAGGAAGCAATAATGAGAGGCACTGGAGGACACACAATAAAGCTACATAGAATTCTGGTTATTCAGAAAAATAGAATTCAAATTTGAACAGTTGCAGTCAAGGGCTACTAAGATGGGTATAGACTAGAATGTGGGTATATTTGACTAGAAGAATTGGCTCCTTTTTTTGCTATGCAAAGCTGAGGAGGACTCAGAAATACTCTTGATGGGGGAGAAAGCAACCATATAGGCCATGCAGCAATGACAGCACCACACCATAAGACCATCAGTTGACTATGAAAGATTTGTCTTCACAACTAGAACAAAGTGTCTGCCCTTTCTTGTGGGGTCACGGTGTGTTACAAGGTAAGTGATGCAATGATTTCATTAAATTAAAAAAAAAATTTCAATTGAAATTTAAGTATTATATATTACACGGTGTTAGAATAGGGATGAAAATGTGGACTGCAAGACCTTCTGGAGTCTAATGTGTGAGCTTAGTCTGATGAATTAGGAAAGATGGAAAGTGATTGAATGACTGCAGTAATCCATCAACCAGGCTGCATGCTGTAACACTGTGTTCCTGCCGCAATAATGTAATGCAAGCATTGATCACGCTGTTCCAAGATTCCTGTTCTCCAAGATGTTTAATAAATATTGTATCTAAACTTGTAGAAATAATGATAATAGTAAATTATATCCAAGAGAGGGATAAGTGTGGTACTACAGTCCTATTAACTACAAGGATCCTGCATCTACCCTCTCTGAAATTCTGCGCCTTTTGGGATATTAGGAGGAAATTGTTTACCTGAGTTTGTAGAGTGAATGCAAAAGGTTTCCTGACATGTTTGAAATGCCCCTGAATTTCAGACCAGGATTAATCACCAGATGCAGCAAACAGCTGGCTCTGACACTGCCAGCTCAGCCTGCAGCTGAGCAAGTCGAGCAGTGCTGGCAAGGGAGTGCTGTACCACCCCATTCCCTGGCTGTGAAGGGAACTCTGAAGAAATCCTTCCATTCCATGGGGACAGAAGAGGCTTGATGCCTTTCACAATGGGAGAAGGGACTTCATGAGGCTGAAGAGGTCTTTCTCAACTGTTAAAGAGGAGAAGGGCAATGCCCTTCTCTTTAACCTAATAAGTTGTATAATAACCTGTCATGGTATAGCGTTTCTATGCTTTGAAATAACCCACAGTTTCAGACTTAACTAAATCCAGAACACAGTTACTCTGTTAACAGATGTCGTAACACTTAAATACTTAATATTCAAATATGTTTTTAAGTGACCAAAGACCTGAATTCTGCCCCTCCAACAACAGTACAGGGCTGATGACAGGAAAGATTTGCATTAATAATTTTGTCTTCTGTATCTTCATTCCAGAGCTGTAAAGTACCATCAACCCTATCTTACCCAACAGCAAATTGACATTTTACTTCTTAGACAACAGCAGGAGAATTGATCTCTATGTGGGAACAACCGCTAAAACATTTGGTGCTCTCTGGGAGTTGTTCAACATATGCTCATCCATTGAAACGTTCCGCATGTTTCCTACATAATCAGGGCTGGACCTCAGCCATCCACAAAGTAGATGACAGCCATAAGCACCAGGCCATGAGCTGTACTCTCTGTATGGCCTTTTCTCAGCACACCTTCTGTTCCCTCCACTCCCCAGAAAAGAGCTTGTTTTCTAAACGTAAAGAATTTAATTAAATGGAATTTCCCCTTTTTTGCCAAATCTGGTAATTGTTCATATCATCCTCATTTTAAATGAAGATAGAAACACTGTGCTCTTTGGCAGAGTGTTCCTTTCTTAGTTGGCAAACAGGAATTTATCACAATGGAATAAATTACATTACAGCATAACTTTTTAAAGCACCATTAATACAAATATATATCCTTCCTTTTTGACAGAAGTGCCACTGCTCTATTCAAAATCTAAATTAATTTTCAGACTTTTATTGCTTCAACCATTATCCTTTTCATCTGGGACTCTAAAATAATGCATTCACTTTACCTGTTAGAGAAGTGCAGCCTGATCATGTATCTTTCCCAATCTCCACAGATTTATAAAAATACCCAGGAAAAGTAATTTTTTCCCAAATGACCTTTACATGATAGCATTATTCTAACTATGGTCATATTTTATTTTCAGTTGATGGGTCTGTAACATGTGACTACTAGCAGTTGTATTAAAAGTGGAGTGACATGGCATTGAGACTGGAACTTCTTATGTTGGCTGCAAAAGATCCATGAAATGGAAACCAAAGAAACCATGATATGGTTTTATTTCCATTAATCAATTAGAAACTTGAAAGAAAGGCTTTATCAGCATTTGAGGAGCCAGCAGACCTCTTCTCCCTAAAGATGGCGATCATTCATTGGTCCCTGGGGCTAAGTGCATAGGATGTTAAGACCTTTTCACTGGCTCTGAGATCAAAATGACATAGCCTAACTCACATTCACATATCCATGCTCTCTTCTCCCCCAGAGGAAGTGGGCAGCATCAAAACCGCCGGAGTGGCACGATCCTTCTCATGTGCTGTTTGTGCCAAACAGCTCAGTTTGGGCCCAGTGCCACCCGACAGTGGCCAGAGCTGTAAAGGACCATGCCAATGACTGAGAAAGCTGCCATAACAGACTGCAACCATGGTACAATTATGGACCATAATTGTGAGGCTGTCTCCAACCTGGCCCTGTTTTGTTTATTTGTACAGACAGGACCTGTGAAACTGCTGAGATAGTAGAAGAAAGGTGCTTAATATCTGGAGAATATTAATAGGATATAAGCTAATGGAAAGATTATAGTGTGCTTTGAAATTTTTTTTTGTGTTCTTGTTTCTATGAGAACTATGAATTTTAAAATCCTAGACCTTTTTTGATTCATTCTGAGCAGTATGCTTTTAGTAGCTATTGAGGCTCCATTTTAAGGAAGCCTCATCATTTCAGATACTGAAATTCATGAGTAAGTCTCACAGAGGTACCAGTGGAGTACAATCCCCACATACTTGTGTGACATAGGTTACTATTTCCTGCAACAGGATTCCCATGTATCACCAGCCCTGCTTTGATTTCCAGCTGTAAGCTCCCCTTTCTGTCGATTTAACAACTTGGGATTTTTTATGTCTTTCTCACAGATTGACACAACAGGAGTAAGTTCTCCTCCAGAAAGATATAAACAGTAGTCTCAAGTTATCATTAAAATCCTATTTTAATCTTTGAAACCAGACGAAATTTGGAGAATAGAATGGGACTCGGAGAGGCAGAAAGTATACATTACCATAAATAACATATGGTAGAGGTGCAATAGAGTGAGAATATATCTCAAGCCCAAATCAATACCAGCAAACTAGCCACATAATAGATTTTTTACTCTGTACTGTGTAGTTAAAGTTTTAAAATGACTTTAAGTTCATAAAGTTATTCCTTGTGGAAATAATAGCTTATTAGTCAGACTTTACCTTTATTAATACGTTTGCAGAAAGTGCTAATGATCACTGAAGAAACCTGCCCACTTTTTAATGTTTTCATTCAGAGCAAATAGAGTTGCCAAGCCTATGTCTTGTAAAACTTAACAACTTGGATCCAGTTGGTATATCAAAGCAAGCTAGGGCCTATCAGGTTTTGGAACACGACCAAGAAAACACGAGGAATTGCGGTGTAAGGAAAACATTGCTTGCCTTAAAAAAAATATGGGTGGTTAAATTTTTTTTTCCCCAACAGCAATCCAGATGGGAACTTCAAGTGCCAGTCAAAATCCAAGTCCTAAAACACCCTGTGTGATTTACTCAAAGTTCATCAAAAGAGAAGGGAAGTATTTTTGTTCAAGATACATGACCAATGCAAAATCATTGTAGAGACTTTTTTCTTAGAGTTTTCTTTCGACTCAGTTTAGCTTTTATTGTGTCATTACAATACCTGAAAATCTCTATATGTAGTTAGTCATAGCATTTTTCTAAAAATATTATTGTTTTGTGTCAGTGCTTACAGTGTGTTCTAAAATCTTTTTTATATTTGTACTCTTTTTTTTTGTTATAGGACCACTTTTTGGACATTAAAAGAATACAATTTTAAATACTTTAACAGTATTGCAGAGCTAATTACGTATGATGAACAAACTCAGAAAATCTTTTCAGTTTTAGTCCCAGTGATCATTAAATATTTCTGTTATCTTGTACATGAAACATTGCAGAATTATGATCTCCTATGTAAGTCTGGTATCATCAAGGTCCAATTTGAGCTTCAGTCAAGTTTTATTTTTGTCAGCTAGTGCTAAAGGTATCAAGTTGACAGTAGAAATACTAAGAGAACTTTATTTTCTCTTGTTATTCCTCAATGTATAACAGGGAAAAAAGCCCTCAGATGGATTTTTTTTTCTTTTGAGAATTATTTCTTATAAATTACAAAATCCTCTGATTTGTTATATTCTGTCTCTCTCTGCATTTATGAAATTCTTTACCATTTTATTTTATTGACTTATCCATAAAATTATATTAAAAACCTTAATATTTGGCTTTAGTTTCTCTTAGTGTTAAAAATTTCCTAATAGTACTCTGTCTTCATTATGAAAACAATACTTCTATTACATACAGGGTAATTCAATCTCCTAAATATCATGGCAGGTGTCTTTAAAATGAGGTGTAAAGCACTCTGTGAATATAGGGAGCTTTGTAAATGTATCAATGCTATTTTTTTTAATATCTTCTTGGCGTTTATTTTTCTTAATTATGTCTGTCATAAATCCAAAAACCTTCAGTTTATATAACCTAAAATTATTATGTTTATTTCAAATTTAAGTGCATTTACTTACTTTGTATTACATGGTGAGGTTGTGTTTGTTACTCAGAACTGTCCGCTTTCAATATCCAGATGATTTCTCGTAAGACTGAAAACTTGTGCAGAGTACGTATACTTTAAAAGCTAAAATTACATGTATTATAAATATTTGGGCAGTTTTCATGTTTAAAAATTACCTACTTTGCTGAGTATAGGACCTCTAACTTTCTAAGCATCCATGACACGCACCATAACAAGCCTGAACACGGTTTTCATAGAATCATAGAAGCACAGAATGGTGGGGTTGAAGGGACCTTAAAGATCACCCAGTTCCAATCCCCCTGCCACAGGCAGGGACACCTTTCACTAGACCATGTTTCTCAAAGTCCCATCCAACCTCACCTTGAACACTTCCAGTGATGGGGCATCCACACCTTCTCTGGGCAACCTGTCTCACTGGGCCACGGTAAAGAATGTCCTCCTAAGAGCCAATCTAAACCTGCCCTCTGTCATTTGAAGCCATTCCCATCATTTAAAGCCATTAGTGCTCTGCAGGTCCGGGCAGCCTGTGTGCTGTTTATTGCAGCCACAGGGTGAGGATGCAGATATGACAGCCTGCACAGCAGCTCACTGTTACACGCTTCCTCGGGGCTGTTAGTCAAAATGTAACATCTCTCTAACTATATCAGGCCAGGGGCAACTTGCACAGGGTTTTGTGGACAATGGGATGGCATCACGTGCAGCCAGAGGCCCACACAACCCCTCAGATCTGTATTCAGTTTCCTCCCAGTCAGGGTCAGGGCAACACCTCAGGGCTGCCTGAGCATCTCTCTGGCCAAGCCTCTGCTGGTAGCATGCTGAAAACAGCAATATAAAAGTGCCAGTAATCCTACACTGTTGTCTGTTTTATTTAATGATAAAACCATAAATCAGGGAGAATGACAGTATTATATCCTTTTCACCTTCTATTAGAGTTCAGTGTTCCCCTGATAGGAAATAAGTCTCTCCAGAGAGAAAGAGCTGATCCTAGATTGATTTCTGAAATACTTTCAAGCTTCCAGGATTTAAGAGGAGATGGAAAATTGATTTGTATTTCACATGCTACATTCATTTGTGGAACATGTCTTCAGCTGCAGTAATATAGTATTTCTCCATCACAGTAATCTGTATGAAGACTGATTTACATTAAGGTTTTGTAATATAATTCTCTTTTAACTCCCAAGACCTTAGGAGACAATATCAATATTCCTCACTTACTTTGGCGTGAACATGCAAAATGCTTGAAACCTGTTTCTTGAGTCAGAACTTAATGCTTCCCTCTCTGCCCTGTAAATGATCTCTTTTCTGAATATCCCAATGAAGAGGGATAGTATTTTCAAGGCAGAAAGCAGGAGACATTGCTCTGTTCTGCTGTCTCTGCTACATGAATTAAATACAATTAAATGCTGGCAAGGTTTAACTGTTAAAATGACAACTCCTGAGAGAAACAATATAATGAGGGGTTTTTTTTAGAAAATATTCAGGCGAAGCCTGTATATTCATGAAGAACCTTACAGAATACATAAAGCAAGTATCTGTAATATTTGCCAGCTGATTCTACTCCACCTGGTAAGCATCAGTTTGTTGTTTCTTAAGTAGAAATTGTACTGATTGTGAAGACTGTTTCAGTCCCTTGAAACTATTAAAATGATCAAATAAATTTCAATTATAAATCTGACCTTTCTCAAACATGTAATTCCAGATCTGTTCCATGACATTTATTTAAGTCATAGTCTTGCTTATTTCTATTATGACTATATAGAAATATAAAATAAGTTTTAGTTAGGCCAAGTAAGCTGAACAATCTGAATTCCACAGTTCTAAAACTCATTGAACAACAGGAGGTTAGGAGATAAAAAATCAGACCTTGCTTGGTGTCAGGAGGGTATGACTTCACATATGGATTCCCATTTATGACAACTGACTTTGTGCAGCATGAAATAGATGTCTCAGTACAAAAATGATGACATATTGCATTCATAAAGTCTCTTAAAATTGACAGAGACTCTGCAGGTAATTCTCCTAGGGTTTTCAGCTTTTTATTGGCATAAACAAATGGGAACAGTTTACATCCTGCTACCTTTATTTCAATGGCTTTAAAAATGCAGTAAATTGTAGAGTCTGTTTTTTGTTTGGTTGGTTTTCTTCCTAGCATGCAATAAATATCTCCTTAATTGAGAAGTATCACTTTTTTAGACAATCTTATCCTTTTGTTCCTTTCCATCAAAGAACAAAGGAGAAAAGATTGTACTATTTTGTACTGCCTCATAGAAATACTACATAAAAATATTTGTTTCCCTTTTGAACTTAAGATGTCAACACGGAGATACCAAGAAAACTTCTATCATCTATCTTTAGTAAAAATCTTAGTTATTACTTGAGTTCCTAAAAATTCTCTTGAGATTTCCTAGGGACATGATGAGATTAGTAGTAACTAAAGAATGACAAAACACCACAGGAATTGGTGCTTTAGAAATATTTCGTGGAATCATAGAGTGGTTTGGGTTGTAAGGGACCTTAAAGATCATCTAGTTCTAACCTTCCTGCCACAGACAGGGACATCCTTCACTAGACCAGGTTGCTCAGAGCCCCATCCAGCCCGGCCTTGAATTATTCCAGTGATGGGACATTCACAACTCATCTGGGCAAACTATTCCAGTGACTCACCACCCTCACAGTCAAGAATTTCTTCCTAATATCTAATCTAAATCTACTCTCTTTCAGTTTGAAGCCATTCCCCCTATCCTGTCTCTACAGAGTCTTGTAAAAAGTCTCTCTCTGTCTTTCTTGTAGGCTCCCTTCAGGTACTGAAAGGTCAAAATTAGGTCACCCCAAAGCCTTCTCTTTTCCAGTCTGAACAAACACGATTCTCTCAGTTTTTCCCTCTGATCATCTTTGGACTTGCTTGGATAGGTCAACAAGCTTCCCATGCTGGGGACCCCAGAGCTGGACGCAGTGCTCCAGGTGGGGTCTCACCAGAGCAGAGCAGAGGGGCAGAATCCCATCCCTCACCCTGCTGCCCACGCTGCTTTGGATGCAACCCAGGACACATTTGGTTTTTCAGGCTGCGAACCTTATTAAACCCCAGAAGATTCCCATTGGCCCACATCTCGAGCTTGTCCCCCTGCATGGCATCCCATCCTTCAGGTGTGTTAACTGCACTACTCAGCTCAGTGGTGTCATCTGCAAATTTGCTGAAGATGCATTTGATCCCTTTATCTATGTCATTAACGAAGAGATGCAAAAGCACTGGTCCCGCATGGACCCCTGAGGGACACCACTAGTCACTGATGTCCATCATGGCTCTGAACCACTGGCCACTACTCTCTGGATGTGGCCATCCAACCACTTTCTTATCCACCCAACAGTCCATGCATCAAATCCGTTTCTCTCTAATTTAGAGAGAAGGGTGTTGTGGGTGCTGCATCAAAGGCTTTATAAATATCTTTAACCCTTTCCTTGTCCACTGATGTAGTCACCTCATTTCTGTTGTATCCAACAGAAACCTCTAGACCACAAGATTTCTTTTGTATTATCATCTCCAATAACAATTAATTAAGTAAATCTGGAAAGTACACTAACATTATTGATATTTCCAGCAACTCTTCTAAAGAACTTAGTTTTGAAAGAAATTCCTGAAGCTGGTGAATTTTAAGTATCCTCTGAGAATACCATTGGACAAACGTCCATAGTAGAAATCCTAGCACCAACCCTTTGCATAACAGAGGTCACAGGGACCTGTGGCCCAGCCAGGGGACTGAACACTGAGACACACAGCAGGAGCCAAGGACCTCCAAACTTTCATGCACTTGGACTGTGAGAGTATAAAAGACATGGGGTTCCTGTTTTCATGGTCCCTCCTTGGAGGCACCCAGACTGAGCTGTTACTCTATTGTTGCACCATGATTACATCGTTTTAGGGATCAAGACATCTGAGATTCTGCTATGAGAAACCTGGTGTCAAACTGGTAAGGAAGGCTGGTGTGACAGTGTGAGTGTGTGTATGTAGGGAGTCGAGTGGGGTTGGCTCAGTGGAGCTGCCCACGGCGAAGGGGCCTCGGTCCCAGTTCAGGTGGTGCAAGTGTAACTGCCAGAGTGGCTCCTGGACAGTCAGACAGGAAAGTTTCTTTAACAATTGTCCAGAAAATTGCCACTGGCCTGTCGGGTTTTTAATGTAAAAGAGTCTAAATTCCATGTTAAACATGCTAGTTACTTAGAGTAGTAAAAATTTACACGCATTTTTGCAGGAACAAAGGGAATACACTGTAAAACCAGCAAGTCTCTGCCAGAATATAGGCCTAAACTGTGCTTTAATTTCATCAAGCTATGAATTTGTCTCCTAGATGTTGCAAGGTAGGACATTAGATTGCTATTGCTATTCCTTGCTTTAAAGAATGATCAATACCAAGCATAATGGATAGTGCTGGACACAGAAAGAGTGGTCCGGGTTATATGAAAGATGCCAATTACATTTTGCCCTGTGGGGCAAACTTTCATTTCACAAAAGTGCTAATACAAAACAATTCTTTCTCTCAATCAGCATTTTTTGGAGACTTCTGTACTCTGACTTGCAGCTCTAAAAATTATGGCATAGAAAGTTTCCAGTTACATCACTCGCAGGAACATAATGTTTCTGGCTTCAAAACTGTTTACAACAATGCTGTGTCAAAGAAGGCTGCTCTCACATGTGTTTAGTCCTTATCCCAGCACAGTCTCTTAAAAAGAATTTCCTTGTTTTTACTTCTGCTAGCTATTTCTCTGCTGTCTACTCTCTCTTTCCTCTAGTTCAACCTATAGACTGAGTACAGCTCCCTAATCTTCAACCTGCTTGTCTAAAAACTGCCTATTGTCTATCTATGTCTTGCTGTTAACTGAGATGCGGTCAGAATACCATGTATCATTATTTATTAAATTGCTGTGTTTATCACTTCATCTTGCCATCAAAAAAGGAAATATGCCTGTGACAACTCTCTCCCAAATATTTCTGTATCACCAGGATATCTGTGAATAAAAGACAATAAAATTGCTTTTTCTTCTTTTGTGTCAGAATGAATCTTATATACTGTCAGGAAAACTGTCTCCATCACAGGAAAGCTTTCAATGGTTCACTGCCTTAACATTATTCAACATGCATTGAATGCTGTTTTGAAGAGATGAAGTGACAAATATATGTGAAAAATGTTGTGGTTTCACCTAAAACACAGCATCTTCTTATGCTCTCCCTCCATGCTTTCCAAATCCGAAATACGGTACGAGAGAGCAGGGTCAAAATTGAACTTAAAAAAAAAACAAGAAAGAAAGGAAGCAAAAACTTGAAAGATAAAATTTTAGACCTGAACCTTGGTTTTGATAATTTAGAATTCATTTATTTGTCATATTCATACTTACATATACATATTTATTAAAATATTCATAGGGGTATATATCTTTTCAATACCAAATTAAAAAAAAGAGAAAAAACTAAAAAGCTTGCAAATCTGAAACATCATATCGTTTAATAATTAACATTAAAAATTCAGCTGGCTTGCTTCAGCATACCCGAATTGCATCTTTAAGGATTTCGGCAGCTGACATAATTTCTGACTGCGTAGAATTCATATTAAAATATCACTGAATTTCAGTGTTTGCTGGTGTATTTTTTTTATATAATCCTTCCTCCAGTATAACGTAGAGAAATAAAAGTTGTGAAGACATATTTCAGCATATTTTTTTTTAAGTCTCTTAATGGTGTAATTGCATTGTTGGCTATTGCAAAGCTCCAGAATGGGAATTTAATCATTAAAGTGCCCTATTTTTATTGGTCTCTGTTTCATGTAGCTTACCCTGGCCAGTAGCATAAACCAGACAGACATATGTTGAGGAATTAAACCTCTCATATTCAGAAATTTTATCCTCTAATCTTTCTTAAAATCTACTGCCATCCTCACTTTCATATGATGTCCTTACACATTTGCTTTCTGAAATTATTAGTGATTATTTCTCTCATCATCATGCATTTTCATTTCACAGAATGAGAAAAAATCAACCTCAGAGTCTAAATGGCCTTATCATTTCTAACTGCTAACACTTCAGCTGAAAAAGAAGACTGTTTTAAGCCCTGACATCACCATGTGAATTTTATACTAAGGCCTTTGGAGGAAGAGTCACTGGTAAGTGACTCCAGGTTCTGCTGCTGCTTTTTGAAGCATTCTTGGTACCACAACACACCAACATTTCACAGTTGTGCGGACTGCCTGTGGTAATGCCTTGTTGGAGTCTGTCATTTTCTCTGGGACAGTAACAAGCAACAGGAAAGGAAAGTGCCATGTTGACAGCACAAGACTTGACAGTTTTGACCTGCAGTAGACATGACATTGACAAACAGCAGCAACGGGATCCAGTCAATGGCATTTCATGGGTGCTGTGCTGTACGGACATACCTTTGGTTCTGATTTCCATCCCTTTCCTTCCTCTCTTGGTGAGCTCAGACAATGTTCCTTCTTCGGAAGAGGAAATCCTTTTACAATAAGAAGCTTACAAACTGAGACTGTACAGGCATAAATTGTGAGAAGTCCCTGTAGAGTGCGGCATAGGACAACAATTCTAGCAAAGAAAAATTAATTGTGATATTTTATAGCTCCTGGCAGTGAAATCATGATTGCTGTTTCGAAAAGTGGATAAAGAAAAGCAAAGCAAGTCTAACTTAAAATATAGGATGTAAATTATGTAAATGGCAGAAACCACCGTGCTTCTCCACAATTTTCTATGACAGTTTCCTTTAGCATTTGCTAATGTGTCCAAGAAGCTTTTATGGTCTGGGCTATTTGTTCTGCTGCTGAAATAAGCAAATAGGTGAGGGGAGAATCTCCCAGAGACTGAGCTTCCTTGAAGTCCTGCAGTCTAGATGCCAGGAAAATTTACGCTGAATCATACAGTCTAATTAATGTTCAGTATTGTTGATGTATTCTCAGACAGCAGAATTACCCTATGAAAATTTTGTTTAAAACCTCATATCAAAGTCAACACAATTATTCCTTTCCTACAACACATCACTATATCATGTATAACAGGTTTCACATCATCTTAACAATAGTTACCACATGAATTGATCTGAGATGAGCAGGGTCTGCTTTACAGTTAGAATATCTACACTGTGCACTGAATGTTTACTTTAACATACAATTTAATCTGCTTTAAATGGGATATGAGTAAAGAATAAGAAAAGCCTCATTGCTATGATACACTTTGGTCCATACCATAATATTTATAGCCAGAATTAATAAGTTTAAGTTCAAAACATAGCCAAAATTCCATGATTTCCAAATGTCATGAAAATATAATTTTCCTCAGATAAAAACTTAAATGGGAACATGAATAAAATAACTGCAATTTTTAGCACATTCCTAATGTTAATCATCTTTGTCATGGAACCTAAGACTTGCAGCTTATCTCTTACATTTAAGGGTCTCAGAGCTCATTACTAGTTTAAGAACCCAGGCATCTTTATAAGGTGAACTAATGTTATCTTCATTTTGTAATAGGAATAGTGATAGAAAATTATCTTTCAGGAAAGTCAATTAAATCTGTTTCAGGCTCCATTCATCCCCTTCCTGTTCTATATTTCTGCATATTTTAACTGTCCCAGCACTATTGCTTCAAAATTGGAAATGTTTCAGCCAGTCAGAATCCAGGAATGCTGCTACAATTTTGACTGATTCACCCTTGCAGCTTAGTATGTACACGTACTTCTTAGTCAGTCATTTTCTTGCACTTATATTTGCATAATGATAGACCAGTTCTGTCTTAGTAATCTAGCATAGTATGCAAATTCCCATACTCTGACATGCAGGCAGTTATTCTTAGTCAAGCAAAGTACAGGGATTTATATTAATCAATGTATTGCTTTTTCTCAGTTACTTTATTGCAATTATCTAAATCTCATAGCTCTGATTATGGAGAAAGAAGGACATTTGAGAAAACTGAGATGAAGTGAGCAGAAGATTTGAATTGGTGTGTTTTTTATTGACAACAGTTTTGAGGACCATGTGCTGTCATAAAGATCACACAGGTGGGAAAACTTCTGATAGGTAAAGGCTACAAAAATCTGGGTGAGGGCACCATTTTATAAATGTCAGAAAGATAAAATGTATTGTGTAAATCTGTAACTCACCTTAGTCTGTTATGTAAAGCAAGCATTTTCCCCTATGTCTGGTTTGTTGATAACTATATCCTATGCAAATACTTGGCACTTAAAATATAAGAAGATAAAATGTTCTCAGCAAAGCACAGATACTTAAAGATACCCTAATAATTATGCCATTAGAAAAATTAGAAAAATAGGGTGAAATTTCTCAGTATTATGGATTATCAATACTCTTTTGACTCTGAAAGAAAGGTGCTCTAAACAAAATTGTCCAAGACATGTAAGTGACTTAGAAGCTCAGCTGTAGAGAACTCCATCCTACTTTGCGTAGGCACATTATCAACCCTTTGGCTTATTACTTCTGGGGAAGATTTAAGAATAAAGCATCTTAGATGATTCATCCTCCTCTTTGGGAGCATTCAGGGTGATATAATTGAGAGAAAATACTTCACATAAAATAAGAAGCACAATTTTTCTTCATAAGAAGAGAAATCCTGTGCTTCACCTTGTCTTCAATATGCTACAGTCTAGTGGCTGGGACAGTCCAGGGGAATTGAGACACCCTTGCCAGTGGACGATTACAGCCAGTTTATATCATGAGTTTTTTTGGCCATTAGGCTGCCAAATTTTTTTGAGGAATGGCTCTTACTTTAGACACAGAATCATATAGAATGGTTAGGATTGGAATGAGCCTAATTAAAGATCACCTAGTTCCAATCCTCCTGCCATAGGTAGGGATGCCATTCACCAGATCAGGTTGCTCATGTTCCTCATCTGACCTGGCCTTGAACATTGACAGGGATGGAACATCCACAGCTTCTCTGGGCAACCTATTCCAGTGCCTCACCACCCTCTGAGTACAGAACTTCTACCTAACATTCAATCTAAACCTATCCTCTTTCAGTTTAAAAGCATTGCCCCTTGTCCTGTCACTATCTGGCCATATAAAAAGTCCCTCTCACCCCTTTATATAAGCCCCCTGAAGGTACTGAAATGCTTCAATGAGATCTTCCCAAAGCCTTTTCTTCTCCAGACCGAACAACCCCAGCTCTCTCAGCTTGTCTCCATAGCAGAGGTGTTCCAGCCCTCTGATCATCTTCACAGCTTCTTCTGGACCTGCTCTAATAGGTCCATGTCTTTCTTGTGTTGAGTATCCCAGAGCTGGATGCAGCACTCTAGATGGGGTCTCATGAGAGCAGAGCAGAGGGGCAGAATCCATTGAACTGCTGGCCACCCTGCTTTTGATGTAGCCTAGAAAGTGGTTGGATTTCTGGGCCGTGAATGCACACTGCTGACTCATGTCCATCTCTTCACCCACAAGAACCCCCCAAGCGCTTCACCACAGGGCTGCTCTCAATGAGTTCTCCCAGCCTGGGGTTGCCCCAATCCAGGCGCAGCACCTTGCACTTGGACTTGCTGAACTTCATGAGGTTCGTGTGGGCTGACTTCTCAGGACAGTAAGATTCATACACACGCACACACCCCTTTCTATAATTCCTTGGGCCTTATTTCCCTCCTGCTAAGCACAGAATGTGCACATGCTGTCTGTCATCAAGTCCATCACCCTCTTGCACAGCTGTATTTTAAGGGCAGGAGGGTGTGTTCTGGTTACACCCAAAGTTAGAAAGGAGGACATGAGATAACTCAGCACGAGGATGAAAACAGCATGGAGTGGAAAGTTAGAAGATTCCAGCATCCCAGCTGTCCTGTGATTTTGTACATGGGATGAGTGGTGTCAGCCTATTATAAAAGTTTATGCAACAGCCCTCCTTATGACAATCATGAACAACTGGGTTTTTCAGACTTAAAAATCAGGACTAGTAAATGTAATGCAAAGTTCTTGCATTTGTGTGCCTGCACAGTAGCTGTCACTCAGGAATTTTTTTGCTATGGCCAAGGTGTCAGGAATGAACATATGACAGTTCAGGCTAAGCCAAAAGAAAAGTGCATGGGAGAAAGCAGAAAAGTAATGGTGATCTAATTTTCTGATTTCCAGTGCATTAAAACTTAATATTCTTACTTTGCTGGCATTGTCTTTGATGATTCAAACAATTGCTGTGTGCAACAGTTTTTCTCTAAATATTCTCCTTGCTGCATACATGCAAACAGATACATAAACGCACACATCTACTGTAAAAATTCCTAATTTCTATTACCTGAAAAGCATTAGTGCTACCACTGCCTCTTGAATTAAAGGTCTGTACAGGATATTTGTATACACTTCTGATATAACCTAGAATGAGTTCTTAGGGCAACTTTCTACTAGCTGTTTTAAGCTACGCAAAGCAGCTAGAACTGGGACCCAAACCTGTTCTCAGTGGTTTTAGCTTAATACACCATTCCCCAAACTAGGAGTTGTAAATATTTGTAATTGCCTGCAAGTTTGCAGCAGCTGAAATAAAGCACTCATTAAACCTCATCTTCCACTCCAGTTATCTTTGCTTTTTTCCTTCCCTCAGGAATGTCCTTTCTCTTGACTAATGCCAATAGTGCTAAGTTTTTGCAAGACAATTGCAATATAAAATGTACATATGTTTGATATTAATTTCCTAGTTTCTCCACAAGTTATCAGGAGTGGTATGAAACTTATTTTCTATATTCCTAGAAAAGATAATTTTGTAGTATTGATGTATATTAATATGAAGTGATACAGACCTATATTTGGAATGGCTCGTTCATGTGCTTATTCCTTGTGAGTGGATCCCTGGAACTCAGATATAAGCATGTATAGAAACACGGCAAGAATTTCTTCTGAAATTGAAGGCTCTGAAAATACAACAGTGCAATTATAAGAAGAGTAAGGAAATATATACTCACTCTCAAATTTACAGAGGTAGTTGTAGAGGCACTTAATCTCTGGAAATCAACTGAGAAGGGCCTAGAGTAGCAGCACATATTATGTCAAGAGGTGGAGTACTTAAATAATTTCCTGCACTTTAAATCCAGAATGTTAGTTTGGCATCTCGTCTATTTATATTACGTATATGTATACAGATATGTACAACATACACACGTATGTATGTATTTATGTACATGTGTCCATGTGGGTGTATAATAGGTGCTTAAGAAAGAAAAACAAAAGCACCAGTAGGCTGTTACTTGCCAAAAGAAATCCTGATCTACCAGTGTCTTGAACACAGGGAAGCCCTTCTTTCCAACTCCTATTGACATAAAAAATTAATTTTCAGAGCTAGATTCTTGAATATGGCTCAGGCTGACATAGCAGATAGCTCAGCCTGCAGTAGAATGTCTTTCTTCACAACAGGCAAAGATAAAATATGAAGTTTACTATAAGGCAAAACTTAGGGCCCTAAAGATATTTGTAAGTCTCCAAAGTTTGGTAGCTACTGATAGGGAGTTTTAAACCCCCAGTTTTAAGTACCTGAAATCCATTTTCAGCTTTTGTGTATCTTATTGCTCTTTATCCTCACTGGGATCTCGATTAAGATTTTCTTTAAAAGCTTTTCTAAGTTAGATTCTTATTACTAAGAAGAAAAGTAGTATCTCTGTTTACCCTTACAAATGGGAAAATATTTGACTGAATTTGCAGTCACAGTACTTTGGTAAAGAATGAAAGACAATTAAATCTAACTGGGAAATCTGATAAATAATTCACTGCAAGAGCTGAGAGATGCACAATAATTTTTCTTGTAAGAAATCCAGAAAGATTCGTTGTCTTCTGAAGCTGAACAAGCCTAGAATAAAAGTGAGCACCTGAAAAGAACTATTGCTTCTAATGTTAGCCAGTTTTTCAGAGTCAGGTTTTTGCCAAGAGATTCTGTTAGCTTTTTCTTCCTGGGATCCTGAAACATTCCATGTATTTTCTGTTGAGGTCTTTGAACAGAAGCTTGTGAAATCTTCAGTGTAAAACTTGGGTTGATTTTCAAACTTAAAGAATGCAGTGATCAGTCACAGAATTACTGATTGAGGCTGTCTGTGGTAGATGCATGGTTTTTATGTCTGTCAGCTAATACTGAGGTTTGTGTGCAAGTGTATCATTATTCCAGACAAAACACAAACCTCAGGGGGTTCAAATTCGACCTAAATAAAACAAAAACCCATAAACCTAATAAAATCCTTTCCCACATGAAGGAAAAGGAAAATACGCTGCCATTATATTAGACAGCAAAATCACAGGTTTTTACAAATATCTGTGAAAGAAATAACAGGCTAGCATTTAATGAATATTTGCTTTGAGATTTAATGAAAAAAAACATGCTGTTGTTGATGAAGTTGCAATTATAGTGAACTATATTGTTTGCTAAATAAAATTAGGATGTAAGGAGACAGATTGGTAGGAGAGAAGCAAAAGTGAATTTTGGGGATAATAATGCTTTCATCAGGGAAATAATCCTAAATGTTGCTAGGTCTACGGAGGCTTTTCTTTTCTTTGCTGAATGTTTTATAGACACATTAACACCGAAAAAAAAAAAAGGATATTGCTTTGTAGAAACTGGGTTTTTTCTTCAACTTTCTTCCCTAATGGCAAATATTTGAAGTTTCATACCATCCAAAGATTCATGTTCCTTCAAGTTTTCATAAGTCAAAGGATTAGTCTGAAGTAAATAAGAAACATTCTGAAATATGCAGCAATTATGAAGATTATATAGGTTTGATAATACGTCTTTTTGGATTTTTTAGACACACAAATCAGAATGAGATTAATGTTATTTGAAAACAAAAAAATGTTTGTCTATAAAAGCTTACATTTAAATTATCATCATTTAAGACTGTGTATGGACTTCATAACTTGATCTGGTATCACTTAAAGGTGAAGACTGTTTTCAAAGAAGACAGGGCATAAAAGAGATGGAAAGCAGTGAGCTGGGCTTGTAGTTTATTAAGGCAAAATGGGATATGACAGATTTGCAGCAGCAAAACTATTAATGCATTATTACATAAGAATGTAAATATTGCATGTGAGCTCAATTGCTGGCAAAGTAGTATTAAATTAATTCAAATTACAACAGTAAGATGCACAGAATGGTGATGACATTCTTCTTTCAGTCTTTGAGAGATATAGTGCCCTGGTTTGTTAGGTAACTACATATATGTCTTTTGACCTGCAGACCTGACAGTCTTCTCAAAATTGCTTCAAATTTGGTATGACATTTCTTGATAACTCAAGAACACTAGTGCTATTATTCTCTCTGTTTAGCTAGACATTTTTCTGCTAGACATGGAATTGGGCTTGAAGTCATTTTGATAACATTCCAAGGAGAGAGATTTTATTAAAAGTATGCCATAGCTATTTTCCCATCCTGCACTTGCTCAGAATGCTGCCCTCTGTTCTATTATCCAAATTAATGAATTACCTGAAAATCTGGGCTTCAAATTTGTATGTGGATCTCACTGTTGATTTTGATTTCTATGTTCTTTATTTGTGCGTTCAGTGAGATGTGTTTGGATTTGCTTTTTGGTTTTAACTTTTTGTTTTTTCTTGATGTCAGTTCAAGGCCCATGAATTTCAGGCAGGAAGTATTTTATGTCTGATTTTTAAAGCTCTTTAAGGATTGCTTTGTGGTTTCAGATAAATTATCTTGTTTTGGCCTGTATTTTTGCTTGTTAGCCATTACATATTGCAGTTGGCAATACTTTTTCCACAAGATTTTTGCTGGCTTTGATGTGATCCATATTCTATTGGGTTATTTTTCCGAACCCAGGGACCATTAGCCTAGTCATGTGGATGCTAGCAGAGACATTCTCATTAGCTTCCATAAAAGCAGCCAAAGCAGAAAACTTTTGCAAAATCAGCAAATTGTAGTTTATAATTTCCAACAATGCTCTAGCTCCTTAAATCAGCAGAATCACTCCAACTTGTTTCACAGGGAGCCTGGCCAGAGTGCATATCATCAGAAAGGTTTTTTCAGAACCCAGCACTATTTAGACCAGCCCCTAGGATGTAACAAACTCCTAAGGCTTGTTAACAGCACCTGTGATAGGATCTTTGATATAATTTCCAATTAAAAGCTCCTCCTTGAATTGGACAAACTATAATGAATTAGAAATGAACTCCAATTGATCACTTACAATCACGAAGAACTCAAAGGAGGAGGGGGAAAACTGTATTAAAATGAATTAATCTTTCATCAAAAGAGAATAAAACAGACATATTTATACCACTGAAGATAGGTTTCAGATGCTTTTGCTTACTCTGAGAAATCTCTTCTTATATAATGAAATACAGTGATGTCCCAATCAATCTGATGGATGGGGGAAAAAAGAAAAGCTCCATTTTTCTTTCCATGACAGCAAATATTAACACATTATGCACATCAATGCAAACAAAACTCACATAATTTAGAAAATATTCTCTGCATGAAACATTCTTCAGCACACAGCATTCTAGTTAGAAAAAAAAAAAACCAACAAACCAAGAAGTAGGAAAAAAACCCCCAATGTACTTTTCATAGAATATGATGATTTTCTGGTGTTTGTACTTAATATCCTTAGTTTATTCTCAGTTATTGCTCTTATACATTATTGCCTTGTATATAAAAGATAGATCTTACCAATTCCTTTCATCAACTGTCCACTTGCTATACTCCTTTTTCCACTCTTAATTTATTGCTGCGTTTAAATTTTACATAAATCTCTATCCTTCCAAACTAAATTTTTTTANCTTAATATCCTTAGTTTATTCTCAGTTATTGCTCTTATACATTATTGCCTTGTATATAAAAGATAGATCTTACCAATTCCTTTCATCAACTGTCCACTTGCTATACTCCTTTTTCCACTCTTAATTTATTGCTGCGTTTAAATTTTACATAAATCTCTATCCTTCCAAACTAAATTTATGCAAGGAAAGGAAAAGCTTCCCTTTTTCTGTAGAGATCTAAAATGTGCACAGCACAAGAAAAGAGGTAAAAAACTGTGTATTTATTTGCCTTATCAATTTTGAACATACATTAGTTAAGTATTCAGACATTATTTATCTTCTTTTCTTTTTCTCTACAGTGTGGAACCAAAGGACAGTGTTTCAGAAAGGCAGTACCCACAGATCAAAGAAATAATGTTTAAGGTCATTATTGCAGCACTGAAGCATTTGCCTTCTCTTTGTGCATCAAACTGACAGTTTTGATGAAAGATAGAGCTGCTGTTTCTTCCAACTTCTTTCTCAAAATAATGCTTCTTTTTCTTCTAAGCAATTGTCTTTTATGTTTACTTAATTTAATTGTGCAAACCATAGAATTGGACAGGAAAGCAGATGTGGCCTGAAGTTGTAATTATTCACAAAAAGCTTCAAAGACTTAGTGAGGAGAAACCATTTGATGAACATGATGGATGTAGCTGTCATTTGACTAATAAATGTCATCATAACAGATGCCTTTGTGTATTCCTGGCGAGTTTGCTTCTGTTAAAGACAAAGTATGAGTATAAGATAAACAGAATATTTAGTATTTAGTTCTTTTATAATTTAAGTGATTGAAATTTAAAATTATTGCAATGATCTTCAACAAACTAGTCTATTTCAGAAAGCCAGAAATTCTGTCTCTGACCTGAAACCATGCAAAAGTCCTAATACTGAACTTGGAAGAAAATAGAATAAGGCAGCAAAGAAAAATGGAAATAAAATATCAGAAACTCATTTTCAAACATAAAGGGCAATTTCTCACATACAGCCAGGAAAATAAGAAATATGGTACATAGGAAAAAGTTAGAACCCACAACCTTTCTGAACATAATCATTGCATATAAAAATTCCAAATTCCAAAGGGGCAGCATATGGAAACAGCAGGGTTTTTCACACTTCATAGTGTGATGCAAAAACCTAAATGCATTAATTCAGCCTGTATTGATCTGATTTCAAGGTCACTGAAAGGTCTGAAAAATGTTAAGGATGGCTGCACTTACGAAAGAGCAGAGGACTCAGACAAGCATATGCTTTTCCAGAAGCAAAGGATCTGGCATCAGAGTAGCTCTTGTAAAAAAAAAAAAACTAACCACACAAACCAAAACCAGGGACATGCACACCCACGCACATGTTCATGCATGCATGTACACACAGTGGCAGCTACAGCTGTGAAATACAAAGCGGATTTTGGGGAATAATTCCCATGATTCTCATTTCTAGTTTTTATGAGTCATTTAAGCATCTTTCCCCACATTTCAGAAAAACTAATCTCTGATTTTAATAATGATATCTGGTTGAAACCAGGGGCGCCTACTTCAGACTTTTGCTGCCACAGGCAATCTGGAAGACATTCATGCAAGTGACTCTCCACTGGTGCAAAAAATGGTCACTAAACTATTTGCTGCCCTTAATATTTTTCTCTCCTAGGGGACTATCTGGTCCGCCAGTCTGGTAGAACCTGTTCTAAGGATCACTGATGTCTCATATATTTCTTCCTATCTTCCTTTTAATGCTTGACTGCACTGTAGCTGACTGATCCTCTAAAACAGCATTGGTTAACTGGTTATCCAGCTTCAGTGGTGGATCCCTTCCCAAATGTCTTGAGTTGCACAATATCTCTTGGTTTCTAATAACTAAGTTTCATTTTATTGCCTAGCTTGCTACTGGATTTTGTTTTTTGGTAGTGAACTCCCTGTTTAGCCTCTTGACTTGATTTCTGTCACAGTGCTGAACCTACATTAACCTTTCTACCATTTTTTCTCCCCTCATATGTTCTTTAATTCACTATCTTCTTTGTGCCTCCTTCCTTTCCTTTCACCCTCTGGCAGGCTACCATATTCTTGTCACTTCGACTGCACTGCAATAGATGGTGTGTACTCTCATAGCTCTCAAGCTACTGATAACTACCATATTTCTTTTTTTCATGTGGCAGGAAGCCAGACTTAAACATAAAACAAATAAATAGCATAAAGTATTAGAAAACTGCAAGCTCTATCATTTTTTACTTTCTTGCTTTCAGCTCTACCCTAATCCCTACAGCAAGACTGCTACACTACCACTTAAGAAAAATGATGTAATCATTAAGCCCTGAATATCCATTTTAAAGTGTTAACTTTTCCAAGTCTACTGCCATTAATTTTGCAAAGGAATATAATTTTGTTTCATTAATATTGATATTTTGTCCCAGTGGTCAGGGAACGGACTCTCCTGAAAGACCTTTGTTCCCTTTTGTCTTTTTAATCCTGATCATCTGTAATCTTATTCTAGCTTAGAAAACAATAGTGAGGGGTTTTTTAAAATCCATAAATGCTAAATTTTAAAAGAACAGCTAAAATACTCACGAGTGGACAAAAATAGTGTTGTATATAGTACTACCAAATGGCTCAAGTTGTTTCTTCCTACCTAATGACCCATGCTTGATTTTTCAGATTTTTAAATTTTAGTATTAAAAATATTATGTTCCTATGCAAATTATGTTCAAGATTTCTTAAGCAATGTTCAGTATAAGTAAAATATAGCCTCAGGATTGAAACGTTTTAGTACCTCTGTTGGTTGTTCTGTAAGCCGCTTGCCATCCTGGAATATCAGAACCTTTCATCCAAACCAGAATCAATCATTTCACTGCAGAAAGGTTATTTTTGATATGAACACAAAGGGGCACATCATGGTTTTACTGCAAGTACTTTTGCTTCCTTAATTTCAGGTACCCAAAGTAATTGCTGTTCCTGAATATTTCTGAGACCTTCTTTATATTATATACAAACCATTATACTGACTAGAGCAAGAACAGGGAGAGGGGCAAAGATACTGATGGTACTTGGTACAAGAATATGGCTAGAAAGATGGGGTAGGGGAGATAAGAAAATTTAACACTTCTTTTTTTGGCCATCACAGATTCATTAAAATCCTTACGGTATGGGCGGACTAAACTGAAGTCAGCCGGCAATTTGGGATGAATCTGTTTTAACTTCTTCTTAGCCTGAGGTCCCCAAGATCAAATGACATAATTAAGCAATTAATACAATCTCTATTAGAATTTAAATTTAAAAATGAAAATTCAAAATAAGAGAAGACAGAATAGAAAGTTTTGAAGAACTTTATTAGTACAAACTTCAACAAATGCTTTAGAAAGCCCCTGCTGCCACTTATGAGATTTTCCTAACTACTGTGTGTTCTCCTCAGCAATTTCTCTTTGTGCTGCAAACTTCCAGCTCCTTGCATTAGATCTTCCTGTCTCAAAATCTGCTGTCCAAAAGAGTGACTTTATTCAATTTCTTCCAGGAAAGGATAAATGGATAAAGCTCCTCCTTTTTAGGAAGTTTCACCAAAACAAGTTTCTCCCTTTTGAAAGGAATGTAGAGTAAATGTTCTGTTGAGTTTCGTGTGCAGTTTTGGGCACCATAATATTAGAAAGATATTAAGCTATTAGACAACATCCAAAGGAGGGCCATGAGGGTGGTGAAGGCTCTGGAGGAGAAGCCACATAAGGAGCTGCTGAGGTCACTTGGTTTGTTCAGTCTGGTGAAGAGGAGACTGAGGGGAAATCTCATTGCAGTTACAACTTCCTGTGAGGGGAAGAGGAGGGGCAGGCACTGATCTCTTCACTCTCATGACTGGTGACAGGACCCAAGGAAATGGCCTGAAGGTGAGTTTGGGGAGAATTAGGTTGGATATCAGAAAAAGGTTTTCCACCCAGAGGTGGTTGGGCACTGGAAGAAGCTCCCAAGGGACGTGGTCCCAGCCTGACGGAGCTCAAGAAGCGTTTGGACAATGTTCTCAGGCACATGGTGTGATTCTTGGGGAGTCCTATGCAGAGACAGGAGTTGGACTCAATGATCCTGATGGGTTCCTTCCAGCTTAGCATATCCTATGAAATACAGAGCTATTGTCCACCAGAGATTATAAAAGTACAATTCTGTACCTTGAAACTCTTGAGAAGCTGTCTCAAAATCTGGTGTGCCATGACCTGTGCACTATCGAACTGCCATTCATCTCCTTGTGATTACCAAGACAGAGTTCCTTGCATTTACCATTTGGGTAAGTCCAATTCATACAGAAGAATCTGCATGTATTTTTCCCAATCATCCATATTTTAGGAGCAGATTTTTTTTCTTCCTTACAATAAGTAATCTCAATAAGTGTTGCTGAGTTGTTTATTTTTGAAGCACTATATATGCATATACATGTAAGTATGTATATATAAATATATAGAAATAAATACAAATATATTCCAGCCATCTGCCTTTGCATCCCCCAACACCAGCACCTTTTTGAACTCCCAGCCCTGTGCTGAACACCGGCTGAACATCCTGCAGTTCATCTCAGTGCTACTATGCACTGTCAGAACACTTGGCTGCAAATCAAGCAACACTTTTTTTTTAAGTACTCACAGAAAGTTTTAAAAGGCTGAAGGTGACATTTTGGCCTTGAGGCTTACTTCACATTGTTGAAATACAGAATTTTTTTCCTTATACCCTGAAGAAAAATTTCTGAATGGGAAGAACAAAAATAACATTTCCATGTATACTTATCTCTATACAGGCACAGACTGGCTGGATTCACAGTGGGCACCAATATTGTCTACAGCCAGTGGTATGTTTTGAGTTCATTGAGTGTGGGTCCAGGTACTGTGCTCATTACATGATTTAGTAGGTTTTTTCCACTTGTTTGAAACTTCATTAATGTTTTTCATTTGAAAGCAGGTAAAGCCCCTTATCCTCATGAATTACTGTCAGGTGTATAATTTTGGCAGCAGTTGCATTCCTCTCCTCCCCTCCTCTCTCTTTCCTCCCCTCCCCTCTCATCCTATTTGTTAGCACTCAAAAGGCAGTTGATACTCCAAGACTGGAAATTTTAAATTTAAGTTGGAACTGAAAGAAGGGAAACACTGAAACAGAAATCAAGAAAGAGATCTGTAGCCACTTATAACGCTTTTTGCACTGACATAAAGTCCCAAGGGCCTCAAATNTAGAAAGATATTAAGCTATTAGACAACATCCAAAGGAGGGCCATGAGGGTGGTGAAGGCTCTGGAGGAGAAGCCACATAAGGAGCTGCTGAGGTCACTTGGTTTGTTCAGTCTGGTGAAGAGGAGACTGAGGGGAAATCTCATTGCAGTTACAACTTCCTGTGAGGGGAAGAGGAGGGGCAGGCACTGATCTCTTCACTCTCATGACTGGTGACAGG
>VZRS01001066.1:410008-467916 GCA_013398055.1 Ifrita kowaldi
CCTGAATATTTCTGAGACCTTCTTTATATTATATACAAACCATTATACTGACTAGAGCAAGAACAGGGAGAGGGGCAAAGATACTGATGGTACTTGGTACAAGAATATGGCTAGAAAGATGGGGTAGGGGAGATAAGAAAATTTAACACTTCTTTTTTTGGCCATCACAGATTCATTAAAATCCTTACGGTATGGGCGGACTAAACTGAAGTCAGCCGGCAATTTGGGATGAATCTGTTTTAACTTCTTCTTAGCCTGAGGTCCCCAAGATCAAATGACATAATTAAGCAATTAATACAATCTCTATTAGAATTTAAATTTAAAAATGAAAATTCAAAATAAGAGAAGACAGAATAGAAAGTTTTGAAGAACTTTATTAGTACAAACTTCAACAAATGCTTTAGAAAGCCCCTGCTGCCACTTATGAGATTTTCCTAACTACTGTGTGTTCTCCTCAGCAATTTCTCTTTGTGCTGCAAACTTCCAGCTCCTTGCATTAGATCTTCCTGTCTCAAAATCTGCTGTCCAAAAGAGTGACTTTATTCAATTTCTTCCAGGAAAGGATAAATGGATAAAGCTCCTCCTTTTTAGGAAGTTTCACCAAAACAAGTTTCTCCCTTTTGAAAGGAATGTAGAGTAAATGTTCTGTTGAGTTTCGTGTGCAGTTTTGGGCACCATAATATTAGAAAGATATTAAGCTATTAGACAACATCCAAAGGAGGGCCATGAGGGTGGTGAAGGCTCTGGAGGAGAAGCCACATAAGGAGCTGCTGAGGTCACTTGGTTTGTTCAGTCTGGTGAAGAGGAGACTGAGGGGAAATCTCATTGCAGTTACAACTTCCTGTGAGGGGAAGAGGAGGGGCAGGCACTGATCTCTTCACTCTCATGACTGGTGACAGGACCCAAGGAAATGGCCTGAAGGTGAGTTTGGGGAGAATTAGGTTGGATATCAGAAAAAGGTTTTCCACCCAGAGGTGGTTGGGCACTGGAAGAAGCTCCCAAGGGACGTGGTCCCAGCCTGACGGAGCTCAAGAAGCGTTTGGACAATGTTCTCAGGCACATGGTGTGATTCTTGGGGAGTCCTATGCAGAGACAGGAGTTGGACTCAATGATCCTGATGGGTTCCTTCCAGCTTAGCATATCCTATGAAATACAGAGCTATTGTCCACCAGAGATTATAAAAGTACAATTCTGTACCTTGAAACTCTTGAGAAGCTGTCTCAAAATCTGGTGTGCCATGACCTGTGCACTATCGAACTGCCATTCATCTCCTTGTGATTACCAAGACAGAGTTCCTTGCATTTACCATTTGGGTAAGTCCAATTCATACAGAAGAATCTGCATGTATTTTTCCCAATCATCCATATTTTAGGAGCAGATTTTTTTTCTTCCTTACAATAAGTAATCTCAATAAGTGTTGCTGAGTTGTTTATTTTTGAAGCACTATATATGCATATACATGTAAGTATGTATATATAAATATATAGAAATAAATACAAATATATTCCAGCCATCTGCCTTTGCATCCCCCAACACCAGCACCTTTTTGAACTCCCAGCCCTGTGCTGAACACCGGCTGAACATCCTGCAGTTCATCTCAGTGCTACTATGCACTGTCAGAACACTTGGCTGCAAATCAAGCAACACTTTTTTTTTAAGTACTCACAGAAAGTTTTAAAAGGCTGAAGGTGACATTTTGGCCTTGAGGCTTACTTCACATTGTTGAAATACAGAATTTTTTTCCTTATACCCTGAAGAAAAATTTCTGAATGGGAAGAACAAAAATAACATTTCCATGTATACTTATCTCTATACAGGCACAGACTGGCTGGATTCACAGTGGGCACCAATATTGTCTACAGCCAGTGGTATGTTTTGAGTTCATTGAGTGTGGGTCCAGGTACTGTGCTCATTACATGATTTAGTAGGTTTTTTCCACTTGTTTGAAACTTCATTAATGTTTTTCATTTGAAAGCAGGTAAAGCCCCTTATCCTCATGAATTACTGTCAGGTGTATAATTTTGGCAGCAGTTGCATTCCTCTCCTCCCCTCCTCTCTCTTTCCTCCCCTCCCCTCTCATCCTATTTGTTAGCACTCAAAAGGCAGTTGATACTCCAAGACTGGAAATTTTAAATTTAAGTTGGAACTGAAAGAAGGGAAACACTGAAACAGAAATCAAGAAAGAGATCTGTAGCCACTTATAACGCTTTTTGCACTGACATAAAGTCCCAAGGGCCTCAAATGTTTTCAGCAGAACTAGAAAAAATTCATTATTTTGTCAGTCAGATACCACAACTAACTTTAACAAAAACAACAGATTCTAAAGAGCTGATGTAAATGCAAATAGACAAATTCCCTTGATCTACTTTCTTTCTTATGTACTGTTTTGACAGAACTGCTGAGCTTTCACTTCTAGGACAAAGTTGAAGTTTACCTTTCCTATCCAGTGTTTTGTATGGTTTACACAATGCCTTGAAGAAATCAGGATTGGGGGGTTTTACCCCCTTTGAATTACTCCTTTTTATACAGCATGTTTATTTTTGTAGATATTTTCACTGTTGTGATGTGATAAATTGTTGGTCGAGAAAGAATTAATACATGCATTTTTATAAATAAATTTCTATTTCTTTTAGTTTATAAAGCACTGATGAAAAAATGTTTGCAAAGAATTAGCCAGAAGAATTATGCTGTGTTGTGAAAGCAAATCATAAAGAGCCAATCAACGCTGCATACCTATTTAGTAGATTTTCAGCCTGAATTCCAATAGGATTTTGGATGAATAGGCAGGAAATTTAGTTTCCTACAAGGTTACATTTCTTCATTTGGAATATCTTCTGGATTTGTAGTATTAGAAGACAACATTCAATAAAACAGGTTAGTGTTGCTGCCTTTTACTTCATCAGTTTTTTTCCTGATAGACTTTAGATGGTCTTGCCTGAACTATGAAAACACAGAAGAGTGTAATTTAGGTTCCTGTTTTTTCTGTGGACAGCATGAAATACATATGTCATGACAATACTAATGACAGTAATAGCAGTGGTCACTACATCACTGTTCAAAACTTCTTTTAAAACACTAGCTTTGCTCACAAGAAAAAAATTGTTCTCTTTGTTCAAAAGTTGGCAGCCATGGACAAGACATGAGCTGCAGATGACTAGCCATATATTTTTGTCTCTAACAGGTGTCAGGCTCCTTCAAATATATCTTAAGCCCGTATACTGTAAATCTGACTGCCTTCATTTCCCTTAAATCTGGCACTGCACAGCTTTACACTAAGTCAATGAGGACATGCATTGCACTCTCTTTTCACAAACGTTAACTTTTTTCCTCTCCTCCAGTATCTTATGAACAACAGAGTAATCAAAATTACAAGGAGACAGGTTCTGAATAGACTACTAATGTATTGTTTTCACAATAAATATCCCACAGCATAAAACGACAAAACAAGAAGTTCTCCTCTTTACTTTTCCCTAAAAAGCATTCTTGCATTCCCTTTAGCCCTCTTATTTGCATCTTTATATTGAAGTGAGCAGATTGCTCATTGCAATATCTGTCTACATTCTCTCTCATCAGTTATATTCAGTGCCTTTCTTCCCACTTGCTTCTTAGAAATTTACATTCTAATTCAGTTTGTACTTGCATCCCAAGCTTAGTCTGGAAAAGTCAAACTTTGCTAGCCTAGGGTATACTGGTCTGCAGTTCAGCATCCTAATACTCCCAAAAAACCTTGGTACTACTATTTCCTGCTTATTTCCTTGGTGTTATTTCTGTTGGTCTAGCTTTGGACATGCAGCAGGATATTATCCTCAACTTAATCTAAGGAGCATATGTATGTCAATCTTATGGTAACCAATAAATGGATCTGCATTTATCTAGGACTGAAGTCATTTTCATTCATAGCATTCATGTGTAGGTAAACATATCTGTTCACATGTATATATTTTAAGCCCTTTTTTAATATGTTTAATTTTTTTTTATAATTAGAAAGCAATTGTTTTCTAAAGTGCTGTTTTTTCCCTATATAAATGCCTTTTATATATTCAGAAGTGAAAAAGATAAGAGTACTTCTGCTGCATAGAATTTATCATGAAATGCCACATAAAATCACATAGTAAAACACTGGAAATAAATTGGAGCTTTTGAAAAGTTTTCAACAAAATGTATTTTCATTGAAGTATGCTATTTTGTTGAGTAGTTCTTCAAGATATTGTTTTTGATGGCAGTTTCTCTGGATATTTTCCTTGTATCTGAATGAGACAAACAAAATTAATGTATGTTTTCTTTTCCCTCATTTGGTTTCTGTTTTTTCCCCCTTGTAATTGAGAGCAAATGGCTGAAATCTGGGTTCAAATTTGAGAGCTTGGCTCCATCTTAGATGAAGACAGGCTTTGTATTGGATGTCCCAGGGACAATAATTTTCTCCAGGTTAATGCCTTGTAGGTCCCCTTGACTTCAAAGAGACCTCCAAACTCCAAAACATTTGACCACTGTGAACAAGACGCAATTGCTCTTTTCCAACCCTCAGCTCACAGGAAATTGGCAGTGTTGTGCTTTCTTATCAATATAATAGAAGTGTTTGCTCCCTGCGCCAGACTGTGATAAGGATAAATTAAATATTGCAGAGCTCAATATAATAGAGGAGTCTAAATTTAGTTATTCTTTTTCAAGTCGTTGCTAGAAGGCTGTGCTTGAAAAACAATACTGGATTTTAAGCATTTCCTCAGGATAGAGCTGGCAAACTACTATCAAACTAAGCAACACCACACCCACTATTCCAAACGCCTCTGTAAGGGTGATTCAGATGCAGTCCCTGCTGATGCTAATGCCACTGCCTTCCCTGATCTTCCAACTGATCCCTGCTGGGAGATATAAGTAAAAATGTATCACAGCTTTGTAATAAACTGTGCAGGCTCAGAAATTCTTATTTTCTGGCACACTGTTCACTTAAGGCAGGTCACAGACAACAATGTGTATAGCTCCTAGTGCTAAACACAATGTTTATATGATTGACCCAGAAAGGAGGTCAATAACTGAGCAGGAATCAGTAGAGCAATGGTAGAGTTGAAAATGACAATAATTATTTCATAGAAAGAGTAGATGGATACCCAATCCACAGATTTAAAACCTTCCTAGGGTTGTGTCTATATATCCAAAGTACTAAGGTAATTTCCTTTTTTTCTTCTTTGATTAGCATTATGGAAGTATTGCTCACATTCATACCAAGCAGCTCAGTGGAGCTAGTAATGTTTTACAGTAGTGTTCTTAGCAAAACATCTACATCCATTTACGCAGTTCAGGAAGAAATCTCATTTTCCATCAAAATTTTTGAAGCATCCAACTATCTTTTCTAAGCTTTCCGAAACACTCTAAATCATAGGATAACAGAATTAATAAGGCTGGAAAAGATCTCTGAGATCATTGAGGCCAACCTTTGACCAAACACCAGTGAGTCAACTAGACTGTGGCACCAAGTGTTACATCCAGTCTTTTCTTGAACACCTCCAGGGATGGTGGCTCCACCACCTCCCTGAGCATCCCATTCCAATACCTAATTGCCCTTTCTGTGAAGAAATCCTTCCTAATGTCCAGCCTAAACCTCTCCTGGTGCAGTTTAAGGCTGTGTCTTCTCATCCTGTCACTGGTTGCCTGGGAGAAGAGACCAAGCCCCACGTGTCCACAGTCTCCTTCCAGGCAGTTGTAGAGAGTGATAAGGTATCCCTCGAGCCTCCTTTTCTCCAGGCTAAACAAGCCCAGCTACCTCAGCTGCTCCTCATAGGATTTACCCTCTGGACCCTTCACCAGCTTCATTGCCTTTCTCTGGGCTTGCTCCAGCGCTGCAATGCCATCCCTGAACTGAGCGGCCCAAAACTGAAGGCAGGATTTGAGGTGTGGCCTCATCAGTACTGAGTGCAGGGGGAAAATCACTTCCCCAGTTCTGCTGGCCACACTATTCCTGACCCAAGCCAGGATGCCATTGGCCACATGGGCACACACTGGCTCATGCTCAGCCAGCTGTCAACCAGCACTCCCAGGTCCTTTTCTGCTTGGCCACTTTCCATACCTAGCTACAGACAAGCTAATCTAGATAGAGTAATATTCTTGGTGTTAACCATCATGGTATCATATCTAAAACTTACTAAAATTGGGTAAACTCTCAAATTTCTTTTAAAACCCGAAACTTATTTTATGTTTTCAAGCACTAAAGGTTAGAAAGATGTCTTCTTTCTCCTATTCTCATAAAGTTGGTTTTGTTTTTTTATGCAAGCGAGAATTAAGAAGTAAGTAAATAAAATTCATGAACATTGAAATGATTCTTCTCCTTACTAGAATTAAAATTCTATTAAATCCATTTTAGATCTGATTTACAATGGCAACTCAAATTTCAAATTTAGCACAATGTTAATATTAACTGGCTTCTTCAGAAGAGGTGAAAAAGTCCTATTATTCTAGTACCACACACTATAAATATACTTAACCTCAGCTGCTGCTCTTGCAGTAATAAATTACAAAAAAAAATTATATGATTAACTAGGTTGGAGAGTAGTCACTTACCTTTTTAGCTATAAAGAAGGTCTTAGGGTTTTTTCCAGGTTTTCAACTCTAATTTTCCATATGTCCTTTTAGTGGAGTTTGGTTTAGAACTGATAATTGAATTTGTCTCAAAGTATTAGTCACTGACATTGCATCAGTGATGGGAAAATTAGCACTCTTTCTCAACACTATATTCATCCCATTGTTAACAGCGTTTCTAATCGAAATGCTGCTCACTCCAGCTATGTGACAATATATTAAAATGCTTGAAGCTCAATTTGCACTGTTGCTAACACTGGGATAGACAAACTATGACTGAAAAGTAGTTATTAAATTCAGGAAAACAGATAAACCCTCATCTTTAAAATTAACGACATCTCACCATAAATCAATCCTATTTCAAAAATTCATACACATCCTTTCCAATTCTGGATGCTGTTATGTTTCTTTGAACATTTCCTGATATAAGGGTTTCTTTCTTCACAGATGCAACTGTAGTTCATATATTGTTTGAGAAGCAGCTGCACAGGAGGCAAGTAATTCAATTGCTGCTGTATGGACAGCATAAGACTTTATTCAACAAGCAATCAAGTAGATGCAGTTAAGAAATGGCAACATTCTGTACAATAAGTTGAAAGATAAGGACAGTATATGTTTAAATTGTTCATTCATCAGATTATTTTCCAGATGCCACAGAAAAATGACTAGCAGTCTCTGTCCACACTCATTTGTTCACATGAAACATCTTGCAGAGTACAGAAATAAGTTTTGGATGACAGAGAATTATTTCCCTGTTCCTTTAACAGCTGCACATCTTGCCCAGCCCTTCTGAGAAAGACTCTCATTTCCTTCTAAAGTCAAAAGATTAAGATTTTGTTTCTGCTTTTTCCTTTCCAGACTGAATAGTTTTAACGTAGCAGTTAATCAAACAGTTGTAATAATGCCCATTTTACAGCCCAGCTTGTAGGAAAACATAAATTCCCAAAGAAAGAGCATTTGACCTCTGTACTTTCACACATCCTTGTTCCAAATAGAAAGAATATACATACATACATGTATACATACATACGTGCATACATATATGGAAAAGCAAATGATACCACAGATATTTTGATCAGTATCTGATATTTCTGGGGAATTTAACATGACTGTCAAGGTGCCATAAATGCTGGAGAAACAAAAAGTGGAAATTAATTCAGCCTGATGGACTCAGTAGCCTAAAGCTACACATTTTATGCCTCAGTCTTATGTCATCACAGTTTATACTACTCTAATGACCACAGCAGGATCTTTACCATTGCTGAATGTCTGTCTGTGCTGTTATCGGCTCACAAGAGATTTGAACTTTCATTTTTTTTCTCACTAAAAGGAGTATCCTTAAGCAAAGTAGCATTCTTTGCGCTTAATTGGTTGCTGTCTGAACATTCTCTGTCCTTCAAATGTCTGTTTATCTGTAATGGAAAATCAGAACTTTTCTATTAGCAAGTAAACATTGGAATTCAGTTTACTTTCAGACTTCTGATTCTTCTGTCCTAAACAAAACAAATAAACAAAAAAGAATCATTGTCCTGGGCATGTTAGAGCATTTTTAATGACTACTTAATGAAATATGCCTCTTACCAACACATGCATATTAGTTCCTAATTGAAAATTAATACCCTGTAATCTTTACAATATGATAGTTATCATTCAAATAGATAGTGCAGGTATTTGGGCTTTTTTATAAGAATTTCTTTTTTATTTGTGTAGTAATTAAATCTAAATGTGACATTTGAACATAGGAAGGCCTGGTGGTCTACTGATACCATTTATCCATATCACATTGTATTTGTATCAGTTATTACATGTTACAGAAAGATCACATAGGGTTTGAAAAAGACCTACTTACCAGGAAATTACTGTGCTATATTTTCATCAGGCCAAAAATAATTTGACCTGAATTATACCTGATTTAAATATTTAGTTTAGCAGAAATGAACTATTTTCTGCTGAATATACAGGTTAGGATAGCTACTTAAACATCTGGCTATGAGTAACACAGTGTGGCACTTTAAAACGTGCTTCTTAGTATTCATAAAATTTTACTCCTATCATTCAGAGCCAACCTGTCATTATTATACTTGCTATTAACAGACTGTTTCAGCTTGTTTATTTTGGAGGATAATGACTTTTAAGGATATGTATTCATCCTGTTGCATGAGAATCATTCTTGTAATTCCTAATAACGTTCTTGGGAGCTATTCATATAAATCCTTACTGAATTAAGAATAAAGGCCAGCAAAAATGAAAAGAACATTGAAGGCAATGAAAACATTTGCTACACAAGACTGAAAGTCAGATTTTGGTGCTCAGTGGCCAATTAGTTAATTTAACAGTGTTTCAATATGCACACATTAAATAGCTGTGATTTTCACCAGCATTTCATCTTCTATGCAAGACTATGGGATTGTTGAAAACATAATTAAAATAGATTTAGAATAATGCATGAAAGCTATCACCTAAGTGCTGCTATGGAAGTTTATTTGTTATTTATACTTTAGAGATTTCTTATTTTCTCATCTCTGGAAATACATTCCCTAATAATTCTATGTTTTTCTCTCCAAAAGATGAAGAGAAATCAAGTGACCTTTTAGCTACAGCAAATGTCATTATGACCTGTGATGTGAACAAGAAGGAATTCAAAGTTTATTGATTAAATCCTACAAATGTCTAGCAGACATCCAATGCAAATAAGAGAGGGGTGGAATTTCGGAGCTCTTCTGAAAAGTCAGTGACCTGACTTTTACTCCTGTCAAAAATACACACATATGACCAGCCCAGAACAATTAGCAGACACGGCATCTCACGTGTCTTAAAAATGACCTTCAGTTTTATTAAACATTCATATTCCTACAGGTATATTAGCAAGAAATAAGCCTTCATACATAATATCCACAACAATGTTACACCAGAATTCTTCCAGTTTAAGGTGCATGTTCTTTGCACTTGTGTTTTGTCATCACTAATTGGTAAATAAAAATTCTACATGATTCATTACCTCGAGGAAGAAAAAAAAAAAGTAAAAAAAGAACAGACTGGGATTTATTACCCTGTCTAATAATCTGCCTACTCTGTGGAAAACAGCTGGACTTTTTGAAAAAAAATGAGTGCTCCTGTGCTGTGTATGCAATCTTTGTGTATGATATAAATTTGTGAAATTATGCCAATCACTAGCAAAATAAGCATTTGATTGGAATTAAAATATGTTTGGGTGAGAAAGAGGGGAGCTGGGAATTTTCTTTAACATTTTCAGACTGGCATACACCATTTTGTCCCACGAATTGCCTGTGACAAGTAGTTTCGTTCCATCAGGATCATTACATATCTTTTTCACTTAAATTGTTGTTAAATGCTAATCAGTCTATGGAGAAAATCCATTATCATTCGTCAAGGACAGAAATTAAATTTCTGTATTAACACTATCAAATCCAAGAAGAGGAAGTTATTAATGTTTTATCATAATTAAAACATTATTTCAGTGCTTTAAAATTCAGTATGCTACCTTTTATATCAGTGATACTACAGACCGTGTAGTGCCTTCTTGTTTCCCATTTGCTATGCAATCTGAGATGAAGATTGACTATGAAAGGTACAGGATGCCACAGGCTGTATGTGGTTATAAATCTAATTAATGTCAAACTGGTTAAAGTGTTGGATAATGACTTTGGAATATTAATGAATACCTCATTAGAAATATTAACAGTATAAAAACTAGATTTTCATTTTGGTCCTAATGTTGATACAGAGAACTGTAGTGAAATCACACAGAGATGTGCTCAATTAGCATATTTAATTATAAAATCAATTGCATAGGGAAAAAAAAGGAAAGCGCTGTTTATGTGCAGTAGGTAACTCATCTGGGTTAAACATCTGAAATACAAAAGGGAAGCTATTGAACTCAGTAAAAATGAAGTTAAGAGAGAAGATAAATACGAATGGCAGGTTTGACTGGCTAATTTATAGATTTCGGTCTTATTAAAATTATCTTGCACTGACCACCATCCCTAGGTGTACTATTTTCAATATGCTTTGTTGCTGGTACTCCAGATACACACATAATCAGACAATGTAACGTTTGCATCCCACACATTCATTTCTCCATTTCTTTCTGGAGTTGGAGGTAACTCAGCAAAGCATCTACTCAAACTGATTAGATGACAGAAAGAAAGAACTTCATCCCTTACCTTGGCTGGGAACTAGTTTTCAGAATTACAGGGAATGAATGATCAAATTTAATAAGTAGGACAAAAATTAGAATGCTGGTGTCAGAACATGGTGTCATCTTCTAGGTGGCAGTAGAGGGCTCATCGGACTTTAAGATGCCTTGGTAGGGTAAATCAAAGCTGAAAATAAGAAGAGGAGAAAATGATACTGAATCCTACCTTTTCTAATATTGCTCTTAATTTTATGATATCCTTCATGGCAAGGAGAAGAAGAAAAAAGGCCACCCAGATGAAAATAATTTAAAAGCGTAGGAAAAGGATGCATAGAGCAACAAGTAGAAATGCAACATAAGAAGTGTGACATGATTGTGGAATAATAAGAACAAAGAATGGAAAAATTTTGTTTGAATGTGTGGACATTAATTGGAATGTAATTAAATTATGTGGAAATGACTGGATTATGTGGTATGACAGCTTCACTGGAAGTGGTGGGAGCAAGCTTATTTAATGAAGGCAGTTTAGATACCTAGCAAATACATGACTGAAAAGTTCAAAGGTATCAAATCAAGAAGGAACCAAAGCAGTGAATCTGAATCCGGCTTGCACCAACTGAACAGTGAGGACAGAGCTCAGGCCCTGCTACTACCTTCAATGGGCAGCCCAGGTAAGTGAGACTGGGCAGGTCCCCTGTCTCAGGCAGAGATCATCAGCCTACTTCAGGCTGAGAAACAGAGAGGAAATTCCAGTAATGCATCGTTCCGGCAATGAAGTGGGTGATGAAGCTCAGCTATACTGTCCCTTCATCCTCCAAAATGAGACAAACCCACAGGTTATGTATTAATGGCTGCCAAAAGGACACAGGTAGGTAAGTGATAATATTGAGACAGAGGATCAGTGTCCCCTCCACTTGTTACTCAGTTTAGAGACCTTTGAGAACACTGATTCTCTTCATTGCTTTAAGGAGGTGTCAATGAAACTCTAGATTTTGCTGCTTGAGGCGAACATTTTTTGAGTCTTAATCGTTCAATTTTGCTTTCCTTTCTTGATGGAGTCTTGAAAGTAAAACAAGCAAATACCCCATGGAAACAGGTATCCAATAGACAATGCAAGACCAAGTGTGAGTGAATAGAAAGTTTACATAAAAATTAAATTTCTCTTAATTTCTTTTCTGGAGAAGAGAAGGTTGTGTGATTCTCCCCCTCTTCTCTGCTCTTGTGAGACCCCACCTGGTGTACTGGATACAGTCCTGGTGTCCCCCACATAAGAAGGACACAAAATTGTTGGAGCAACTTCAGATGAGTGCCACAAAGTCGCTAGAAGGACTGGAGCTTCTTCCATACAAACGCAAGCTGAGAAAGGTGGGGCTGTTCAGTCTGGAATAGAGAAGGTTGCATGGACACCTCACAGCAACCTTCCAATATCTGAAGGGGATTTACAGGTAAGCCAGAGAGGGACTCTTCATCAGGAATTCTGGTGCTAGGACAAGGAGTAATGGGTACAAATTGAAAGTGGGGAAATTTAAATTAGATGTTAGGAAGAAATTCTTTACTGTGAGGGTGGTGAGGTGCTGGAACTGCTTGCTCAGAAAAGTTGTGGATTCTCCATCTCTGTCAGTGTTCAATGACAGCTTCAATCTCTCCATGGATATTCTTTAAGGTCCCTTTCAACACAAACAATTCTATCATTCTATGAAATTAGAGACTAAAAATGTAAATCTTACATAGAAATGAAAATTATTTTGTTAATTAATTGAAAAGCATTGAAAGGCAAAAGGAAAATTAAAAGTATTTTAGAGACTGGTTTGATGTTACTGAAATACATATCCAATAAACAGGAGAGAAATTAACAAAAGTGAAAATATTTTAGGGGTTTTTTTAAAAAGGCATAAAAAATATTTGGTTTGAGTTGGGAGATTTTCTTTAGCTTTTGTTTTTTCTTTCAGTTCAACTGAAAGGCTCAGAGATAGAGAAGAAATCACTTAGTAAAAATACTGTGACCTGAAGACCAAAGAAGTGAAACGAAATGTGTAAGAGTACAACCTGGATATAAAGAAAGATTAAGGAATGTTCCTGGAAGAAACACTGGACACTTGATAAAATGCAGCTGCCTGGGAAGTAAGGATTTGAATGGGAAAAGAAATCACTTAGAAGAGGTGTTGCATAGACTAGAGAAGATGATACAGATCTATTAGAAAATTAAAAAGTCCTCCCTTTCAAATCTATTATATTACTGGAGAGAGAGTACTAATTTTAGGAAAGAACCTAAATCCAGTAGTCCTAATCAAACTACTAGAAGATAAGTGGATCCGATTCAAAGCAGGTGCTGCACAAAACAACATTTTCGCAGACTCTGAGAGTACCTTGCTCATGATGTCAAATTATAAGATAATCCTCTTGAAAGGAAGGGATGGAAATGAATGTTGTTAACAAATTACATTCATATTCAATTGCTGTTCATCTAAGTCACCTTTAAGTAAATGAGGTAATTAATGAGGTTGGGAAAACACCAAACACAAATCTTGCCATCAATGCAAGTAAATTATGATTTGTGCATACAAAAAAATAGCTCCTTGGAATGCACAATAATAAATAAGTATAATGCTTTTGGAAACTCTTTTAGCACAGATATTATCCATGCCATTCTGTTTCTTTTTGCTGGCTCCTGAGCTTTAGTCCTAAAAGTACTCAGTACGTCTGTATCTTTCCAATTGCTTCTTCCTCCCAAGAGGGTATTTTATTACTTTCATTCCAGCTCTGAGCAGAGTAGTACTTTCCGAAATCTACCACCACCTCTTTATGGCATGCAATGCTATGGAGCAATGGAGGTGGCATCCATCACTTTGAAGTCTGAGGTTACGATCTGGAGCCCCCAGTGTACAACAGTATCAGCAAGATTAGAGCATTTCCTCCATGCAAATATTGCAGTCACTTCTCTGACCTCACAAAATTGCTCAGCAGCACAAATTGCTTATTTTCAAGGTTTAATTCTAACCTAACTCCTTTCTATGGCAATTATTTTCCTTATCATGATTCACGATTACTGTGAAAACATTCTTCTGAAATCGGTTTCTGTGCTGCAAAATATGTCAAACTGCTCAATTATTTTGAATAATAAAAACATTTTTGGGGGAAATCTTGCCACTGTTTGTAAAAACATTCAAATCCGTACGTTTTCCAAATTAACTGAATGAATTTGAAATGGAACTATTCTAAGTGCAGTATGAAGATGTGATATGCTTGTTTTATCTTGTTAAGCAGCAAGTTTTACTTTTCAATGTCATTTATATTACTCATTGAAATGAAAGTCAACTGGAGTATAGTTAAAAAAGTCTGTAGAGCATTTTCAAAATGGCCAGTCTTCCATGAAGAATCTGATTTTTCTTCTGAGCAATAAAGGTTATTAATATACAACCTGGGTGTGCTTATTAGTCAAGGAGTCATGAAAGTTTTAGATTCTCATTAGAAAGAAAGTCCAGTCCAGAAATACCTGTACCTTGCCTGCCCTTTCTCCTTCACTAACAGAACTAAGACTTTTCCTAGTTAAAACAGCAGCAAGAACTCAGAGCAGGCTGTATGTTCATCTTGGCCCACTGATATTTATTTCTGAGGTCTTATGCAGTGTTCTCTATTGCTGTGAAAATATTAATTACTCCAGCCTAATTTCTGAAACTTTATTTCTTTAACAGTTTGCCTCATCACTGTACTTACAGAAACACACACATAAGTATACTAAAAGTTTTTTTATTTGTTTTCTTAGAAAACCTGTATCTTCAAAATATATCAACATTACATATCTGCAATGAAGTTCCAAGTCATTTATGTCTATCAAGTGACTCTTTTTAAGGACAAATAAAGATGCTTGAAAAAATGCTTTAAATATGAATCGTTTACTCCTTTTCTGATGTAATTACCCACACCATTTGAAACAAGATACCTGAAGACTTTCCAACTACAAATTTTCACTATCTGTTTAACTTACATAATTAACAAAGCCTTGCAGGTTCCTTGGGTCATATTGCTCTATCATGACATAAAGGGGTGGAAAGGTTTTGTATGTTTGTCTCATAGTTTTCCCTTTGCCTGGAAAAACTCTGGCTGATAGTGTTCACACCAGTCACTACTGCAGATTCCAAGCCTAAATGCTCTCCTTTCGACACCAGTATTAGGTAGATATGAAGTTCTCCTAAACCAAAAATTCTTTTCTCAGAACAGTATTAGATGTTCAAAAATATCAAAATTAATATATTTCAAGCAGACCTGTCCTTTCTTGTATCAGGGTACAGTCAATATAAAAAGTGCTTGAAATAGTGGTTAATGGTTTTTGCACAATCTGCTAGTTTTTAGCACAGCAGAACTTCACACTAGAGAAACTGAACTTACTATTATGAGAGATTATGAGATTTAAAGTTTCAAATCATTTTCTATCTATGTAGATAGTAGCCCATTTCATATAGTTCCTCAAAGTATTTCACTACTGCAATCTATGTGTCAGCGCCTGAGTTCTTTATTGGTTTTTACATGTTTTTTTACAAAAAGGTTTTTGTTGCTGTGTTTGCTACAAATATGTCTTGGTATCCAGGAGCCAATATTTTAATCTGTGCGTCATCTACTGCCTTACTAATCAGGTCATAGATCTTCAACATTCTGGTTTTGGACCACTACGACAACTCTGGTATTTTTTAAGGGAAAAGGGTTTTCCAAGATCTTGTGAAATCTGAGGATATTACAGTCTTCTTCTGCTGTTGAACACTTTTCATTATTCATATATATGGTTGAACATTAGATAAATTTTTGAACAGTCATTGCACATCTTAATCCAGCATGGTTCTTCATGTGGTGAAAATACCACATCCTAATTTTGCAAAACTATTAAAGGGAATCATTGACCTTTACTTGCAGTTCATTTGATTTCTTGTAAAAGAAGATAAGTTCCAATGACACTTGTCATTGTTATTTCAAGGAAAAACTAGTCAAAATCTGAGTCCTGTTGTTTATTCTTTTTGGTTCTTAACTTGAGGCTCCTTTTTCATATAGATGTCTTTCTCCTAAGAAGAGATGCTTGACTGAAAACTACTTACATGACGCACCTGTCGTGGCTTTCCTCATCTATATCTCATGTCACAGTTCCACTGGACTCTCAGAATCAAGTGTTGCAGTCATTTGCATGCACAGTTCCATCTTCATTCCAATGGCTTACATCTGCATGTCTGGAGTGCATGTACCTTGTGATTGTAATTATGATTAGGTGATCAGGCATTACAGAGAGTGCAGAAATTAATTCCTTTTCCACTATAAGCATTGCTCCTTCTAAAAGCTGATGCCATTGTATCATTCACACCTGAATTGTCTTTCAAGGCACCACATTACAAACTTGAATTATTATTGATCATCTTTTTCCCTTGGACTGAGACTATTCTGGCCCTGTATGACAATTAAGTATTGTCTCACTACTCAGCACTGGTTGGTACTGCTGTATGTTAATTGCTTCACAAAGGGATAGCATCTCTTTTTTCCTGTCTTTCTTGCTGACAGACTACATGCACCCAGTTGGAATAAGAACAGTTGAATGAATGGCAGCTTACTTTCCTTCAGAGTTATGAGAGTCCTTTAGCTACCCTGAGAGTCATGAGAGAGATTGCAAACATGCTACAAATATCTTCCCTTTCACTGGATATTTCTGCAACCTCCACCTCTGCATGTATTGAATCTCTTTAGATCTTCCTGCTGTACTTTCAGCATAGGGAAATAAGTATCCCCATTTCTTAAAATTTTTCTTCTGTATTATCATTTGGTCTGTCCTGTGATCCAAATTCCTTCAGTTCTATGCTGATTATTTATGCTGAATCATTGATTTGCAATTTTCATTTGCTTTTATGGAGAAATCAACTGCCCTCTTTAACCTGGATGCATGACACCCAAATTAAGTCTGTGTCTTTCAATTAAAAAATTAATATAAAAATTTTAATTTATCTTTAATCACAGGATTTTTTCACTATCCACAAAGTTAATGAGTTCCCAACTCTAGCAAAAACATTTTTTCTGATTCTTAGTATCAGACAAAAAAATCTTTGTATTGTTTAATTTTCTATTGTTTCACTTATTTATCTTATAATTTTATTCATCTTGCCCATGTTTCAGATAAAATTTCTGACAGTATTTTCACAGACATGTCACTTTTTATGTGTCAGATAAGGTATTGATTCATGAGACTCTATTCTGAGTTACTTAGAGGCCCAGTCTTAAATCTTTGTAACATGAATATGTGTGACCCTCTTCTGTGTCTATGTACCAGCTGACCTATATCCACTAGTATATATAAATAAATTTTAATCTGGAAGCCCAGAATTCTGTTCTGTTTCTATAATTCTTTGATACGTTTTTCCCTGTGCTTTTAATTACTGCACTATTTGTTTATTAAACACGATCTCTTCTTCTGAGTGTCCTTAAATGGTAAATTCCATTGTATTTCATAAATTTATTGCTAGAAAATAAGTAAAGGTGAGATGTTCGTGACAAAATGTGATCTTTGTTAAGAGAGCCATGTATCCAAATGCTAAAAGCAGACCTAACTGCACACCCCACAGCACTATTCTCTGGAGAATTAACCAAATGCCTCCCTTCATAATTTCTATTCCTTCATCCAATTATTTCCATTTTAATAAAATCATTACAGCAGGCTGGATTTGTTAGCCATGGAGAGGTCAAAGGGATGGGAAGAAAGAAAACAGTGTCTGAAGTGTGTCTGAAGAGTCTAGGATATCTTAGTGAACATTTAGAGTTTCAGAAAGAATTAAGTGGGAGTCAGAAACTGTGGCAAGATGTGTATATTTGAGGGGAGGGTGTTTCATAAACATAGCCATTCACATTTCATAAACATAAACATAAACATTTCTTCCTCTGCTCTGATCTCAGTGGAAGGATTTTACAGCCCTCTCCCCAGGCTTTCCCTTCCTTCACAATACCCTGTGGTGACCCAGCCCCTCCTCCCCACGTGTTTGTTCACCTTTCTGCAAGTATGTTTGTATTTTCTCACACAGACTGGCTTTTCCAATTATTCATAACTAACTGTTGTGTCTGCAAATGTTAGGCTTTAAGATGCAGTAAAGTATTACGCATAAGAATATGGATTTACGTACAAATAGATTTTGAAAATGGGGCAAGGGGGCTTTCAAGAAGCGATGACCAAAACACACACAACAAAATGTCAGATTTCTAATTTCTCCTCTCTTCTCAATTGGACAACAACCCTTTTTCCTCTTGGAAGTTGTAGTATGAAGTCTGAATGCAAACCTAACCATAATTGCCTTTGCTGCACACTAAATCATGGGAAATGTGAAAGACAGAGTACCAGCAGGAAGATCATTTGTTGGGCAGATTATGTTAGAGGTGAGTCAATTCTAACTGCATTCCCTACTATTGCAACTAGTGTATAAATAGAGCTGTGTGACCTAAGAGTGTACGTCTGATTTCGTTACTGCAGAGCAACAGAACAGACAGAATGTCTGTAAGAAATTGAAATTTATATCTTGGTTGGAAAAGACAAGAAGTAGATCCCAACTTGTTGTCCTTGCTACAGCTAATGTGATTAAAAAAAACCTGCTGTCTCCTCAGCCAGGAGGCACATTCCTTCAACAAATTTGCTTGAGAGTGTTGAGAAGCACTTCCAGAAGCACTGGTGGGAACGGCAGGTAAGTTTCAATAGAAATAATTGTTAGCTGGAAAAGAAAGTTGGGGAAAGAAAAAAAGCTCTAAACATATATAAAAGTTGATAAAATTAAAACTCCAAACCTGTTGATAGGACACTGGCTTCACCTAAGCGTATTAATTGCAGTAACTCTGAGTTTGTAAAATGATCTAGGTCCTTTCTTCCCCAGCATATAAACATGTACTGGACAATTCATTAGGTAGAAGTCCAAATACTGCCTGCTTGAAGTGCAAACCATTTTGAATTAAAGACAAATTATTTACATTGACACAAATGGAAAGTAGGTCAGATCATAGACAAAATTAAGACTAAAATCCCAGACAACTCTACTCACTGTAAAGATTGCAGTTGTAATTCCCATTCTTAAAATATTTTTATATTTGCTATTTGACTCTTGCTTATTAGATTGCTGACTTTCCTAGAAATTTGTGTTTTCTACAAGAAATAAGCCTTATGGGTACATCCTTTAAAAGTATTTTAAAGTAAAAATATTCACAAGAAGTCAAGCATTTAGGCCATTTTTTTCAAAAATGAAACTTTTGTATTAAGGTCAGACTTACAGTGGTGAAAGGAAACATTAGTCCCTTCAGTAGAGTTCCCAGTTTAAGACAGTAAACTGGCCTATTCATTAAAGATCAGCTACATAACTTCTGACAATTCAAATCCAGTAAGGTGTTTCAAATCAATCATGAATTAACCAAGGTGATAAAAATAGCTATTTTTAGCAATTGGACACAGACTCATGAATTTAAAACAAGTTTCAGTTTTACAACACCCTAGCCTCTTTATTACATTCTCTGTCCCTCCACCTGACATATTTATGAAAGACAGTATTTATAGAAGCATTGGAAAAAATTAAGGATAGCCTTCTCAGTGTCTCTACTATAACCATGCTAAATTTTAAAGTGTATGGTAATGATAGAAAAAATAGTGCTTCAAACATAAATACCAGATTATATGCTGCTGCTAAGTGAGCAAGGATTCCTGATGGAGAATGAAGCAGCGTTTCTGGGGTTAGATTAGGTTTGATCTGTACAATGTATAAGATGAATAAAATATTTTAAAACGAACATACTTTAAAGCGCAGGCTTGTTTATCTGGTTGGGTTTTTTTTCTTTCTTATATATACATGCAAGCTGAGGTAAGTAATTTTTTTATGTACCCATCTGGAACCAAAGCCCTTAATGATTCAAGAACAAAGCAGATTTGATGCACTATTGATTTTCTACCTCAGCAATAGAAAAACAATTGCTCTATGCAAAGATCTGTTTTTCTGGGCCTCTGCCATCAGTCTTTTTAATGTTTATGTAATATAGCATTAACATAGAAAAAGAATATCACACAAGGTTAAAAAGGAAAAAAAAACCTCTTTCATAGGAACATTAGGCAAGTCTTCACATTGTAAAATAATTTTTGAAAGGTATTTATTATTAAGTATCTGCATTTCTCTGGAGTACATAAATGCATGTACTCTCACTTCCCGACTCTCAGGCCACATGCTGGTCAGCTACCTGCAGTGGTGCACTGACAGGAGAGACTGTGTGTGCTGAGTTTCCTTTTGTAGAAGCCTTGAGTACAAGGGGCTTGCCTTAAGCTTTCCTGCATCAAGCTGTGGTTTGTGTAAGAGGCATCAGTCAGACAGCAGTTTGGAAAATCATTCCCAATGCCTCTAAGGAAACACAACAAAAGCTGCGTAAAGGCAACTCCTGGTTGCAACACACCTGAGCCCAAAATGAGTTTGTCTCTGTTCTAGGATTTCTTTGCCTGTGATCTGCAGACAGTTTGGAGCTTTTCAGAAGTGGAGAACAAACCACAGAAGCAGTTACAGTGTAACCTTCCTGTGATACATTGTGCCATGAGGGCTGTTTTACAGCTGCATTCACAAGTCACTAAAAAGTCCAAGACAAAGCAGTAATTTAGGTGTTTATAGGTGCAGACAACAGAACATTTAAGGCAACAATCCCATCAGTTCATAAATCATTAAAGGTGAAACTGCCTCCAGTTCATTACAAAGTTCAAGAATAATACTCTGTAGAAGTAGTATATGACATCTATACAGAAACCTGAAGCATTTATACATGCTGAAAATAATAACTACCTTCCTTCAAAAGTCTCTTGCAAACCCCCTAGAAGATATGCCATTTCATTCCACTTTCAGGTCTAATACTATCTCATTTATTATGGATTGCAAACAGGAATGTGCTCCTTTACAAGGCTGATCAAAATTCAAACTGAGCATTTTCTAAAATAAGTGCTTTATGGAAATATTAATAGGATTCAACCGACTATTTGAGCCCTGGGGTGGTGTGAGAGAATGAAAGCCTGAAAGAGTTAATGTAAACCTGAAACCCTTAATGTCTCAAACACCAGCAGAAGAGAACAAGAATGTTACCATGCCAACGAGATAAGGTGCAGTTAGAAAAGAGGATCTTGTGGAGGCAGGATAGAGCTTTTCAGGGACCAACTTCCTTATCTTGGGTAGCTATAGCTAAAAACAAGTTAGAGACAGCATTGCATATGAGTCTCTTTTCGGGGAGAGGAGCTGAAATCATGACACCCCTCCCCAAGTCCCTTCTGAAAAGTTTGAGAATATGAAAATGTGCCTGCATGAGGACAAGTCTGTAAATAGCACAGCTGAGAGGGGCTGTGGATGTACCCACTCAAAATTATACTGAGGAACCAAATAATTGGTTCTTTCCAACCAATTTTATAATTTCATATTTACCATGCCACTTGGACAGTTGACAGATTCTGAACCACGGAATTACATAATAGCAGCTTCTAAATCTTTCTTCTGTTCCATATTCACATGTTTTTCATTTTCTCTCCTTCTAGTTAATTCTGTTTTGCAGAACTGTGCATGTGTCCTTAAAAGTGCCTCAAAGGACTAAGATAATAATAAATATAACCAGAAAAGGATTAAATGGATGTAAGGACCCGGAGAGAAAGTTAAAGTTTCCAGTTGTAGTCTGGTTTTACCTAGCATCATTGGCTTCTTTGTAAACTTTATTGGAAGACTGATTTTCACATTTGCTTTATTCAAAGAAAGATACTGGATGGTGTTTATGATTCTGATAGATAATATTCTCTGTCAAGAAAACATAGATTTGGAAAGCACAGAAACAGTCAAATAATTTTTAAAAGTGTGAAGTATCTTCATGCAAAGTGTGCCAGAGACAGAGTGCCTGATCGATTGAAAAGACAAAATGTTACTGCTAAGTGTTCTTCTTTTTCCTAATTTAATAAAAAAGTAAAGAACAATTTGTTATTTTTAAACTACTAAGCTTCAGTCAGATTCCAGGAGTAAACAATTCTCATTTCTCACCTAAAAGAAGTTGAGTAAGATTATGTCAAGAAGAGCAAAAACTGTGAATGAACTCTAAGAACTGTCTGTCAAAGTCTGTAGTTCACAGTTTAGGTGTTATAAGAGGTTACTGATAGGTTTCTTAATATGAAACAAACGGACTTCTTTTCTCCCTGTATTTTTGAGACATGTCAGTTTTGTAGAGTTCTCCAAGGTTTTAGCAAGGTTTTGGCAAGACTGTGGTAGTTTATGTCTTTATAAGTAAGTGAAGCCACAGCAAACCAAAAGAATCACCTGAAATGCCCTTGAACAGAAAGTTATCTACAGGGAGAACTATAATCAATCTGAATTTGATGCATAGTAATTCATTGCATCAAGCAATGACATCCACTAATGTAAAAAAAGCAAGAACTGCACCCATTAGGCATAACATAATCCGGAATCACTCTCAGCTTAGCCTGAGCAATAAAGAAATAGAAATCCATGTATGATGTATAAACTAACATAAACTTTCAAATTCCACACAATTTCTCCCATCCTCTTCTGTTTTCCTGTCATTTCACAAGTAGTGGCAAGAAAGGAAGAGGGGTGAGAATCTGGTCCATGCATACTCCCTTGCTCAATGGGGAGCAGTGGCTATAAAGAAAATCCTCAAAGGTTTTTTAAGTAGCAGGTATGTCATCAACTTTTGCATTAAAGTTTAGGGTTTAAAAAAATTGTTAGCTCCTTAATTCATTATCAAATCTGAAACTAATATGGCAAATACAGAACACAGGTTTATAAGCCTCAAGCATGAAAAAATGTCTAATATATTTGTTCAATTCTAGCACAGATTTACACAAAGTGATTTGTCATCAGGATATCTGATACCCTTTGTTACATCTGCATGAAACCAGTCTTAGTTTGAAGTTTTCCTGTTGCTGAGTTTTTTGTGAGTCAGTCAGGTTTGTTTGATTGTGACTATACATTGCCTTGAAATGCATATGACAAATACATATTTATCACAGCAGAAAAGCCATACACTGATCTCTGCTAAAAATCTACCTCAAAACTTTTAATGCAAATTTGTGCAGTCTGAACAGCTTTGTTTATTTGGTGCTACGAAGTCAAACCTGCATGCCTGCATTTTTTAGCAGCCATTAATTGCTGTCTCACACTGTTCTCTCTGCCTTCCACTTCATTAATCACAGGACAGTGGTAGAACAGGGGCTGTGTGATGGGAGCATCTAAACTATAAGGAGTACATTTTCTGCTTCTGCTCAAAACTGTGCAACAAGCTGCCCTTCCAATACTCTTTTTTAATAAAAAATGTTATTTGAAAACCTCTTGTGGAAACTGAGTTTTCTCAAAGTCATAGTGAAAGGCACTATATTATGGTCCCTGCACAGGTTTCTTCATCTGCTAGCTTGTGATGGTACATTATCCTTTGTCACATAAATTTAAAACTATGAAAACTTTAGACTCTCATTAGACTACCCATGGGAAATAGAGAACTTAATAAATAACGTATTTGAAACTTGGTTTTGCTGTCAGTTCATTTTTCCCTAAGCACTAGTAAAAGCAGTCAAACAGCTGCATTGCATGGCAGCAGGATGCCCTGTGCAGGGTGAGGCTGTGAGCTGCCCCGTGCTGGCCACAAGCAGCTCCAACACCAACGGGAACAGCACTGCACAGGAATCCCCCGTGCACCAACATTGGTGTATCATCAAGAAAGAAATGCAGCCATCCTGGGGAGGGGACGTGAAGAGACAAGTGAGGAGAAATGGAGGGCACATGAAGGAATCTTTGTTAGGGTGTATGGACAGAGGTGCACTCTGTGAAGGCTGTGCCCCGTGCCAGAGCAGGAACTGCTGGAGGACCTTGGCTGTGGATGACCCATGCTGGGACAGAAACGCCGCTGAGTGACTGAGTCTTGGCGGGAGGGGGGCGGGGCTCAAGTATAAAATGCAGCAAAAACAATGGGAGATTAACCTGGGGAAAGGGGGATGAAAGAGGCTGCCTAAATGTTTATTTAACAGACTATGTATTTTTTTATATTTGAATCAACAAAGAAAGGTTGCATTAATTGTCAGTAAATTACATTAAGTAAATTTACCCATGTTGAGGCCATTTTTCCCAAAACAATGTGTTAACATGACCTGTTTTCCCTGGTGTTTTAAGATATATTGTGGTCATAGACATTTTGATTTAAATTATCCTGACTTAGTTCCTCCCTTAGTAATTTGACAGTTTATTTTGCTGACAGTGTGGCTATGACTAGAACCATAATCTATTGTATCTGAACTGAGGAACAAGGTGCTAAGGACAAATGATAACAGAATAATTCATTTTCCATCTCTGCTATTCCCTGCAGGAATGTTTTGCATAATGAAAACAACATTCTAAATTAAAATGTTTGCTTTTTGCAGATCAAGTCTCTTGTCCTATTCAGGAGATTTTCTAAACATATTCAATTCTTTTTTAATGCTATAAATTTATATTCATTTTCATTTAATGCTAAATTTCTAGCAGAAATTGAATTCCTAGAGTCAGAAAAGGGGAAAAAATGCTGAGTTCCTGCTTTTGCTGGTCAAACTTCCGATTAAACATTCTGTGCAAAGTGTGTAAAGAAGCATTGGATTTTCAGCATTTAATTACTTTAGCCAGTTGCCATCTGTTCTTTGAATTCTGACCTTTCTTTCCAAGTTGTGGCTACATGGAGTGTCTGCAGTCAAGCCAATTAGATCATGGATGTTTCACGCTGACATTACAAGAGATTTAATGTCCACCTGCAGAACCCTGGTTGATAAATTCAATAGTGATGACACAGTGGCCTTCTGCAACCTTCATCCAGCAAGCAAATAATAGTTTATTACACTTGGCATTGTTCGTTTAAAATGTGGCACAACGAGCAGTGGCAAAATCACATTTTGATTTGTTTCTTCAGCCCATGACATTAATCATACGCTGTCAAAATCTTTTCATGCTAGTTTCTCACAAAGATGATGCAGGTTAACTTTAAAAAGCACTCCCATAAAATTACCCTTTTCTGGGCTAAAGGGAATAGTCACAGTTGGAAATAGCTTTAAGCCAGCTATTCTCCCATAAAATTCTCAGACGGTCAAGGTTGAACTTTGTGGGAAGTCTGCCACTCTGATATCGCCTGTCATCCGCTTATGAAAATGACTGACTACCTACAGAGTTCTTATGCTGGAAGCAGGAATACATATGAAATACCAACATATTTGTTATAGTGGTTATATTAACAGATGATTGTCCATCAACATACAATAACAATACAATACTATTTAAATATTGTTTTCGAGTAAATGGTACCAAAGATATATTCAAGCCTATCTCAGCATTTAATGAGGACCTACCACTTCCGTTAATCTCAAAAATGTGATAATTTGTGAATGTAATATTATCATTGAAGAGTACATTTTATAGGACTTATTATGCAAAAGTTTCTTTACAAAGAAGCTTCTGAAAAACATATGGCTTCAGTACCTGTCTGAAAAAGTAAGAAGAAAGAAAACCTCTTCCTTGAGGGACATTTTGAAGCTGACTCTAGGTACAAAGATGAGCTGCAGGGCATGATGTAAAGCCTATCAATTGTCAAAGCCAATCTTCTGTCAAAGACTCAGTGAGAGTCGGCCCTTGTATTGATTTTAATGGTCTTTGAATCAGGTCCTAAGTGTGATATTTTGATAACCCATTAAAGCATCCATATTTTAAAACCGAACTTCTTGTATTGAACCACTAGCTTTAAGACAGAAAATAAATGCTACATGAAGAAGCACAAATCCCTATCATTGCATGGGAACACACCACTTCAGTGCTTCCTGTGCTTACAGTGCTGAGCCAGATGGCAGTGTATGTAAAGCACTGTGCTGCAGAGTTTCAGAAGCAATTTTGCTGAGTTTCAAGGAGTCTAATCTCTTAATAGAACTGCAGATTATCTGTGTGCTCTTAATAGGAATCTTTTGTTCCTCTCTCCGCTTCCTCGATGCTGAAAAGTGCAATAAAACCAACTGCATCTCCACTGAATAAAATCACTCTATTTCAATGCTAGGTGGTGACGAAAATTCTAATGAGCCACTTCGCTCATTATGTTTATTTGGCAGCATCAAACAGAAAACTCATACATCACAGAAAAAAAGTCTGGCGGTTATGTCATCTTGCTGAATTTATACTGCTAAATGGAACATTTTCAGAACTCTGGATAAAGAACTAGATGTTATTTCAGCTTAAAAATTGAGTCGAAATACTGAATTTCTTCTGCAAAGATTCTGAGACACTTCAACCATTTCACAATAACATCTGAATAAAGAGAAAATTAAACGGACTTAGATAAACAGCATAAAACATCTTTCTCAAAGGTAAACACATTACATTCAAAGAGTCACACAGAAATTAATTGTATTTGAAACTGATTTGTGATGCATATATGTAAATACTAAATTTTCATTTGGAATAATTGGTCACAATAGTCTACTTCTTTCCAACAAAGACTACAAATCACAATAATAGAAAATGTGTCGTTCCTTAATTTACTACAGCATAACTGCCACCTCTATGATCCTTCTTCATTACCATTTAACCATGTCTGTGGCAAGTCAATCTGGAGACCAGGCAGGATATCCTTCTGATGCTTTCAACAATGACTTTCCATACACTTCTTTTCCAATTAAATTTGGGCTAAGAAAGAGTAGTATTCTCCATGTGTTGTGACTCTTTTTGTCCCTTGTGACAATTAATACCTGTATTTAGATTAATTTTTTTATTCTATCAACATAGTTATCATATGTGTGTGTGCATACACACAGTCACACATGCTCAGTATCAGTCTTGTTCAGACTTTTTACTGTCCAGAGTACAGCAGACAATATTCAAGCAAACAGAAGTACTATTTTGGTTTTTTTGTGACCCCTACATACAATTATTTTATGTGCTTATTCTCACCTGGCTCGCATTTTAAGACTTCTTCAAAGAGCAGACTTTCTAACAGCATGGTTGTTAAGAGGTGCCCATGTACAGCAGTCTACTCAAGCTCTTTATAACCTATTACCTGCCATTTTTGGGCTGCAGTCGTCTCTTCCCTAAAGGGAGACTGAGACCAGCTCTAACCTTTTCTTATCCCTGCATTTCTCTATCAAGGATGTGTTTCCACCCACTGCAAGGTTGTACTCACAACTGCTGCAAAGTTTGAGTGAATTTTCTCCAACAAATCTATTACCCCTTTCCCTTCTCTCCTTCCCCTCACTTCCTTCAGTGTTGTCTTTCCCTTCTTTCTCACCACCATGAACTCCATAACTCACCCCCACCCTATAACTCTATAACAAATTCTATACCAGCCCTCTCTTTTCTTTATCTAGGCACCCCAATAGTCCCTCACCCTACCTGCACTCTTAGCTGTTCACCTGTGCCTTCCTGGACTTATAGTGTCCAATATCATGCCCACTTTAATTCATAATCCTTCTGTCCAAAGATATGGCTTGTATTAATGACTCCCTACATTTTTTTCTGCTCCATCTTGGTGAGGTTGAGCAGCAAGGTCATCGTGCTTTATAAAGTGCTCTCCAAGCCTTGTTCTCAGTTCTGGATCCTCAGCAGCTCTAGATGAGGTCTACTTGAAAGTCAAAGGCAAGGAAAGTCCACCGAACTCCTGCACTTAGAATCCATGTATTCAAGCCCAGATGTTGTTCCTACTTTTTCTTTTGTTGTTTTTATTGTTTCAAATTACTTAAAAAAAAAAAAAAACCAAACCAAAAAAACCCCCCAAAAACCAAACCAACCCTCCCCCCTCCAAAAAATTCCCAAAACACATTTATAACCTAATTCTTAAGAGCAGAAGCTGAAAACCTAACCACCTAACAGCATCTCTGTCAATTCAGATTATCAGCCTACAACAGAAAAGAGAAGACGTGTTGCATGGAAACAGTTACCCCCTGGTGCTTATTCCTTGTGCCATCATGTGTGTTCTGCTCTCTCACTCATGCCATCACTTGATAGATTTCTGTGGGACTGGCATTAGTGGGATGCAGTGATCAGAGGCAGCCAGGTCCCTAAACTTCCGACGCCTGTTTTTCCAGACTGTGCCAGCTTGTTTTTGCCTGCTCACTTGCCATTTTTGGAAGGAATTATTTAAGTTCAATTAGAAGACTACAAAGAAGCATTTGACCTCCATGGATAAGGCCAGATTCGTGCCATGTTTATAAATTTTTTATTACTGTGCTCTTGAATTCACAGCAATACTGCAAAGTGAATTGCCTCTAAGCAATTATGGATCCATCAAAACTAATGTTCTTGCTATTTTTATCTTTTACAAACAAGAAATAAGTACCAGGGAGCATGTAGAAAAGACCATTTTTAGAAAAAGATTATTACCTCATTAGAAAGCAGTTTGTGCTGCAGAGTATTAGAACATTCTTGCTCCTCATTCAGATTAGGCAATCATGGAGTTAATTGCTTGCTGGCTAGATGAGCTATTTCATTAGTTCTGAAGTCAGCTCATCAGTTACAGTGGTGATGACAGTGGAAATCACTGAAGGAAAAAAATACTACATCATCATTTTAAAAAAATTGAAACAAATCAAAGCATCAAAACCCAATCTGTATTCTAGCAGCAGCTATGCAGCTCATGTCAATAAATGGTGATACACTGAGCCACACTGGTAATAGTCATAACACCTAAGAATAAAGGGAGATACTGAGAAAAAAGCAAGAGGCCACTGTTCCATGAAATAATGTCAAGAAATAAGAAAAAACACTTGCTGGCGTTATAAATTATATATTTTGACAGAAAGTGGTTTGATAAAAATAAAGGAGATAGAGTTCATGTTGCTGCATTGAAGAGCTAACAGAATGTTATGCTCAGTGAAGACTAGGAGAATTATTGATTATATGTACAACAACTGAACTGTTAGTAAAATTCCAAAGGTGTCCCTCAGTCTCAGTCCCAAAACCAGAAGTCGACATGGGCATATCTATCCTATTCCTGTAAGTCATCCATCATTGTTATAGCCAGCCAGAGAAGGACTTGAGTGCTACCCACAGTCAGCCCAGCTGAGCTATGGATTTAAGGCTTGTATACTTTATATACAGTACATAAATGTTATCAGTGACTCCTGGTATTTAAGAAGAAACTGAGCACTCTGCAGGAACAAAGCCCTAAATAATCATTCGTATTCTATTTGAGTAGAACCTGAAGCAGAAAGCTGATTCACATTTGCTCATTGATTTCATTACAATGCACAAAAAGAAGCCAGTCAAAAATAGCAGAAATATTTCATTTCACAGCTTTTTGGTCTAACCAGCAAATTAAACAAGAATAGAAAAGCAAATTTCCTTATTTTTAATGTCTGTGATCCTTTCAAATTTTTGAGGAAATTGATTTCACTTCCTTGAATTAAAGATTATTTTTGTCCTTGTTAAAGCAGTTAATGTTGCCAATTATTTCTTTTCAGGCATGCCTGAAACATTTTAATGGGAAAAATTTATCCTGGTGACATTTTTAAGAAGCAAATTCATGCATTCTGAGTATAAAACTATTCTTTATATAGATTAAAGAAGCTAGGAAGTTGTTAATATTGCAAGATATTTAAGACATATACTACAATCTAAGGCATTAATGCTAACAATTTAAGAGAGAAGATTAAGCAGATAAATTTTATTCTCTTAAAATTTGCAAATTATCCATCCAGCAGTAAATTATCTGAAGCATTTGTTGAAACAATGGAAATAATTCATAGAGATCAATTTTTTAATATAAAATTACTTAAAATACTATTTTAATTTAATGCATTTGGGGTATTAAGTAAGTTTCAGGGTATAATTTTTTTGACTCAAAAACCTGAATGAATTTAATCTGAAGATATCAAAATTAAAGTTTTCAATTTTTAGGTTTTTTTACATTTAGCTGGATGACAGCAGTGTTCTCCTGTCACTAAATTTGATTGTGATAAATTGACATTTTCTGAGAAAAGTGATCTGACAATTTTTTCCACAAAAACTCAAAAGCTGGTGTTCAACAGAGTATGGGAAAAAGTTTGCTATTCATGATCCTTGAGGACAATCAATTCCCAGCAATGAATAACTAGAGCAGCAATATTATTCCATTTGGTCTCAGAAAACTGGAGTAAACTCTCCTAATATTTATCTTTACAAAGTCTTCTTTGTTCTCAGACATGGATCAAAGTAGCTAACAGAATGAAAGTTGCCTCCAGAGTGAAGAAATTTACTAGAATTTGTACAATGTTTAGAGAAAAAAGGATGTTTTTTACAACAGAACTGGGACAAACTTCTATGTTTGGTTAATATAAGATGAACTATCTTACAACAGGAGAGTGTTAGTATAGGTTTGCTGGTAACCAGGGTATGAGCTAACAACCTGTATCTTTACAAAGAACATACAGTGAAAAGAAATTTAATTGCCCATAGTTAATTTATATGAGTCCAGCTTGAAATATCTGGAACAATATGTAAACTATCTGAAACATCTTCAAAAGCTTCAATGATTGAGCAGCACGAATTTTATATTAAGAGTTTTGTTTCTAAATTATGTACTCATTTAACAGTGAGCCAAACTTTATCTGTGAATTAAACATTCCAAAGCCCAGTCTAAATTATTCAGGTCCTTTCCATGGAACGGTAATCACAGAATCACAGAATGGTATGAGCTGAAAGAAACCTTAAAGATCATCTAGTTTTAAGCCCCTGCTATTGTCAGGCACACCTTTCACTAGACAGTGCTGCTCAATCTGTTTAAACATCTGTAAAGCACAGAAGAAGAATCTATTCTAGACTTCCTGACAGGAGTTGTTAGTGAAGTGGGGTTGGTCTCCTCTGCCACGTCTCAAGTGAAAGAATGAGAGTATATGGCTCTAGCTTCCATAAGGGGAGGTTCGGATTAGATATTAGATTTTTTTTTCACTGGAGGAGTGGTTAGGCATTGGAATAAGTTGTCCAACATGGTGGTGGAGTCACCATCTCTGGAAGTGTTGAAGAGGTGTCCAGATGTTCAGAGAAGGGCAAGAAGGCTGGTGAAGGGTCTGGAACACAAGTCCTGTGAGGACTGGCTGAAGGAGCAGGGGTTGTTTAGCCTGCAGAAAAGGAGGTTCAGAGAAGACCTCATCACTCTCTACGACCACCTGAAAGGAGGCTGTGACCAGCTGGGTATTGGCCTCTTGTCCCAGGCAACTGCAACAGGATGAAAGGACATAGACTTAAGCTGCACTAGGGGAGGTTCATGCTGGACATTAGGAGGAATTTCTTCACAGAAAGGGCGATTAGATATTGGAATGGGATGCCCAGGGAGGTGGTGGAGCCATCGTCCCTGAGGGTGTTCAAGAAAAGACTGGATGTGGCACTCAGCGCCATGGTCTAGTTGTCCTGGTCCTGTTCTGTCAAAGGTTGGACTTCATCATCTCAGAGATCTTTTCCAGCCTAATTGTTTCTATCTGCAACACCAAACACACAGCAATCTGGGCCTACCAAGCCTAATTTCTACCACATATTTCAGAGATGAAATTTTATTGTCAGAACTTCTTTCATAAATGTTTGCTCCAAAGACACTCAGGAAAAGCTTCACAGAACCTTGCTGAAACACAAAATTGTTAGGCTTGCTAAATCATTTAATCATGGATCTGTAGAAAAATTTAGGTCAAAAGAGACCTCTAAGATCCTCTAGCCCAGAATAGGACCAATTTGGATGTTGGATCTAATTAGAAAGTTAGATCAGGTTGTTCAGGACCTCAACCAACAGAATTTTGAGCCTCTCCAAGGAGATAATAAAACTGCCATTATATTTTCCTGACGTTGTCAGTCAGCTTCCTCTCTCATTCCAGCAAGTCCACTTGGTGAAGCTCCTTAGTTTTGAATGATTTGGATGGTGCTTTGGAAGCAGTTACTTCAAGAATGGACATATTTGTGCAAATTCTTTAGTGCCAGGTTCACTTATAGGCCCTTGTCCAAAGGCTGGCTGTGACTGAACAGCATTGGAATTTCCAAACCTTGTCCATGTTACGTTAACCAAAGGGCCAACTCTGAATGAGAGCAGAGCTGTCTCATGTCTATCTGTAAAACTGACTTTATAGAATGGATATTCCTAGTATGGTGTATCTTATTTGCCTAAGGAGCCTGAAAGAACCATCTGGTCGGTTTTGATCCTCATAGTTATTGTGATGAGAAACTCATTCAGGCAGTTCTTCCACAGCTGCAAAAAAAGTGGTGAGACAGGCTGTATTTGTGAGAGGAAAAAAAAGATCTCAAATGCTGCTAAATATGTTTCAGGATAATGGCATCAATAGCACATCTGATGAGTATTTAGAACAAGTGAATGCTGAATGCCTTATCAGTGATAACAGAGACAAAGGTTATTGCCATATGCCACACATCAAACATTGATCCCACTGCAATTAATTTAAGTGAAAAATTGTCTCCATCAGCAAATGATTTAGCACAACATCAAAGCCTGTTTCTTTGTTGTTCCTCTTCTTTTTAGTGGAAAACTTCGACCTGTCCGACTACGTTAGGAATCTCTGTTTCTTTTAATTTATTAGTTTCCCATGCTTTGTAATTAACCTCCCAACCTTGTATCCTGAATGGTGAAGAAATTTTTATTGATGTTTTGATTAATTAAGTTCTTTTTTCACCTTCTGGGATTATTTTTATAGGAATGTAATTATTGTAATATAAATATGATCCAAATCACCTTCAACCAGTTTTGAACATGTTGAGAGGCCTTCTACTAATTCTATTTTTTACTATTAAAAAATCACTCAAAGTCCATTTTAATGAATGCTCATACTCACTGGAATTTTGAGTATATGTTGTTGCTGTTATTAGAAGGTACTAGTAACAAGGTTAGCTTCAAACAAACACCTAGAACCTTTTGAAAGACGATGGCAACTCAGATACCACACACTGGTAGTCAGCATGTCTTTACAAAGACACTAAAGAAAATAAACTCTTATAATGGGAGAGAGGTAAAATTCTGTCAGTAGTTTCTTGAACACAAATAGAAACAGTGGGCCACCTTAGATATTTGTTGAAAATACCAAGTACAAAATGTGCAAAACAGAAACAGTAACTGGAGCATAGGGTAACTGCATTGTGCTCGAAAGAGACCTGGGGCAAACTGTTTGAGCAACAATTATGGACATAATATAAATCAGTTCTAGAGGTCACTAGAGGCACTGAACAGTGTGAATACAAAGCCACACTTTTCATTTTACTCTGCCCAAGTCACATCGTGGAACTGATTAATTGGCTATGGTCAATGCCACAGGATTGACTAAAGAAGGACTAAGGGAAAAAGTAGAGTAAGCAACTTTGCTGAGCAGAGCATAGCCAGAGGGTCCAGTTTGTTTCCAGTTTACTGTGTTATTATTTTTATCTTCTTTTTAAATTATGGCAAAAGATTTATTATTATAAATGAAAGTCTGGCAGACTTTTCAAAAGGACAACACAAAAAATATGAATAGAGGACCAGCAGTGGAATTATTACAAGGCATTCGCAAATGATAGGTATCATATATAAAACTATAGCATTTCTGTAATTATTCTGATTAATATTTTATTTGCAAAAAAAGGTTGCTCTCTTTGAAGAAAAGAAGATTGAATTGATTTTTCAGTGTCTAACTGTTCAATACCTGTATACACATTATGTTTTTAATACATTAAATTTCTTCATGCACTTTGCATTAAGATTGATTATATTATATTAGTATTAGTTGTGAACTAATACTCTATTCACTGGAATAAGGAATGTTTCATTTAAGTTTACTTGAATTCGCCCTAATTTGTAAGAAAACATGCAGAACCAGTGAGGTATGCAGAGTAATAAATACACTTAACTACAGTTTATGAAGTTGACACACCATCATCCAAAGCTATAAAATTACAGTTTGGCACATAAATGGATCCAAAAGGAATTTTAGCAAGATGATGATGTGATTGCTGGCTGACAAGGACCCACGTAAGTGGCTGAAATAGGTATCCTGCTGAAAAGCAGCTCAGCTTGCTTTTGGAAGTACATGTCAAAGCCTTTGGACAACCAGAGCACCCCACAGTGAGTGCAGTACAGTTCTTGTGGGAGAATTTCTCACTGATTATTTGAAGAATTATAATTTCATAGAGAAAAAAATGCGTCTGATGGTCTGCAATACTGTAGATCTCTTGCATTCACAGCAGATACATGGAGAGGAGCAGGCTATATGGAGACCAAGGAAAGAAGTGAAAAAGGCAAATGCAAGGAGCGACTAAGATACAGGCAGATACCCTAGTCCACTAGTTACCTGACAAGAACAAAAATAACTGGTGTTTTCCCTGTACTTCCATAGTTCTGTAAACTTAGAAAGCAGTATCACCGTGTCACTTCTGTCCCCTTGTCTAACTTTTCCCTCTAACAAGTTTCAGAAGTCCTACATAAGGAACAGAGATTATACATACTTGCCTGGTGACTTTATATCTTTCACTAGTGCTCTGCCTGCCACAGAAATATTACCAGATCATTCACGGCCTATATGGCCCTTAGAACAAAAGTTACACATTTCTAGTGTTGCTCACTAGTATAGCCCATAGGAACTTGCTAGACAGTGTCTGCTGCGTAGTTAAACGACCTCTTTCCAAATTTATAAATCACAAATAAAAGCCAGTTTTGAAAGATTTACAGTAAGATTTACAAGGCAAACCTAAATAACAGAGCAATAGTTATCCAGATTTATATCCAAGACTACAAATTGTAGAGCTACTAAAATCCTTCCAGTTCCTGACATCCAAGTTATATGCTTTGCATAAAATTAAAGCATCTAACTCATTTTCATAATGGCCCACAGCTTTTCTCTACCTCAAGCTTATATATCTTTAGAAGGCAAAATAGTTGTACACCTCTACCAAAGCAGTAAAACATTTATTTTTTACCAGATGTGAGAGGAAGGTCTTCTGCCTTTAAAAGCAGCTGCACTGAATTAATAATAGAAACATACTGTAATCTTAATATGACACAAAACACCTAAGTAAATCACCTGATGTTGCATTTGCAAATGCACATTTCCATGGAGATGCAGAAACTGGATTTATTTGGAGCAATATATGACATTAATTCACCTAGAAACAGAGCTAGGAGGAAATACGTATTTTAAACATTATATATGAAAAAGGAAACCCATTTAAGGGTCTAGCATTCTCATGGAGAAGTTTCCTTTGTTAAAGGAAAATATTTTCCAGTCATACCATCAATGAGCTATGTCTATAGAGCTGAGTTTTAGCATCCTTAAATTATTTTCCTGGGTTTAGATACACTGCAGTGTTATGTACGACTAGCTTGAAAGTCAGTATACAGTATAGTATACAGTATTATACAGTATAGTATAATTCTGGCTGACAGTACACAAAAGAAGAGCAATATTTAAAGTGGACTGAATCTAAGCCCATAAACACTAGTGGCTTGTGGCTCTTTCTGGTCTACAAAAAATAGAAAAAATATTTAACATTTCCAATTAGGAAAGAATTGACAAATATAGAATATGCCTGTAATATTCTCGGGTATCATGTCAAATACAACATGGCCACCCAAATTAGAATTCATTCTCAACACATTTTCTTTAAACCATTTTTTAACCGATTGGGAAAAGGTTTTTGTCCTTTTCAGCGTGACGGTATCGTGCCATCCAGAGGCCAAGTGAGCTCATTACAATGTTCCTAGGCTCCTAGGGCTATACAAAAGACAGCCATCTTCTGGTCAACATAAGTTTGGTCCCTACTTCATCATTACAAAATACATTTTTTACTATAAGAAGACCTGAACTTTGGACTGAAATAACATTTATATCTTACATGACTCTCAACATCTTCAGAGTTGTCTATATGACAGCACTGTCCAGTTGGTGGCAAACAGGAAGCTTGAGAGGAAAGACTAATGTGAATAGCATATTAACAGAACAAAAGTTAAGCATTAGATAACTAATTAATTAAAGCATTTAGCTTCCTAAGATTCCCAGTTCCCTCACCTCCTTTCAGTCCTGCAAATCACAGTCACTGAATGTCTTAAAGTGGGAGCACAGTGTCCTCTCAGTTTTCAGTGCCAATAGCAGAAAGTCTATGTACAGATTTGAAAATCCTTAAGAGTTCATTCTCAAACAGAATTCTGCACACTTACTGAATATTTAACAGTAAAACCAGAACAAAACAAACACACAAAACCTTTAATGTCGTTGTCCCAGACCATTTATCTTTGGATCTAATATCAAGACAAAGTAAAGCATATAATTCTAGTAAGCTATTTTCCAGCCTACAGTATATATTCATTATAATTAGACCAGAATATTTTCCTCTTCTATTTGCAAAAAAAAAAAAAACCACAAAAACAGAAAACAACTTTCTTCTATGTACACAAGAGATTAATTACACTTTAAAAATTTTGTTTAGAGCAACCTTTTTCCATTTTTCCTCCAAAAAGGTATGTTAACAAGATTTATGTTGCTTTACACTGTGACAAAATCATTGCTTGTGTGTTATATAATTATTTTTCATATGAAAAAATAAAAAATGCTTTAAGACAAGAGCACATTAAAATAATAAATTCTCCTTTCAAAGATTAGAGAAAGGGACTCAGGAACTGAAAATGATCAATAATTAAATGGGAAAGGAAAATAAAATTAATTCAACATTTTACTTCTCAGAGTGACAATATTAGACTTGGTTCACTGTGTTGATAAATCCTAAGCAAAGATGAAAAACTTGACCTCTGCGATTAATTTGTTATGTTCCCAAAATTGGAAAAGTTATCCCCAAAGATTTTTTTAAGATATGAGAGAAATTGACAGGAAAAGTTATCACCATGCACAAGACAACTGCTGTTCACAGATTTTCTGGAAATCATCAGGTTGATTCTTTAACTATGGATTATGAAGTAGATAACGAGTAGCAATAAAAGCATGGAATAAACTGGCAGGGACAGACTCAGCCGGCAGCAACGAGCACCACTGTCGGGGGGTGCATTCAGGGGGAGGAACTCTCCCACTTAGTGACAGAGTTATAGGGGGGAGGGTGAGTACGATGAGGACTATCAAGGAGTGCAAGAAAGAGAGACTTCCGAACCCACACCCTGCTTTCCCTGGGATGGGTCCCAGAGGCAGACAGGATGCATGATATGGAGGATTCCCTGTTCTCCCACTGCCTGACTGAGCACAGTGAGAGCCTGGAGGGAGAGGGGACAATGGTGACAAGCTTCTTCCCATCACAGGGGCAATGGTGACAAGTTCCTCCCCATCACAGCACGCGTGGCTCCTCAGTGACGGCTCGGGTGCCCTCACGTTGTAGGTGTGTGACTCTGCAAGTGGAACCAAACAATTGATGGTTCATCCAGCATGGAAGTGTCACTGAGGTTAAGTTGGCCTATGCACCATGTCAAAACTGCTCCCATAAAGAAAATTAAATGGGTCACTCTCATGAGAAACTTCCTTCTGAAGAGAACAGAAAGCCCAATAGGCATCCTGAACCCACTTAGGGAAGTCTGCCTCCTCCTTGAGCCCCGCATTAAAGCGCACCCTTGGTCAGTTTGCAGATGACACCACGTTGGGTGGGAGTCTTGATTTGTTGGAAGGCAAGAAGGGTCTGCAGAGGGATCTGGACAGGCTGGATCAATGGGCTGAGGCCAGTTGTATGAGGGTCAACAAGAAGTGCTGGGTTCTGCACATGGGTCACAACAACCCCATGCAGCGCTACAGGCTGTGGGAAGAATGGCTGGAAAGTGGCCTGGCAGAGAAGGACCTGGGGGTGCTGGTTGACAGCCAACTGAACATGAGCCAGCAGTGTGCCCAGGTGGCCAAGAAGGCCAATGGCATCCTGGCCTGTATCCGAAATAGTGTGGCCAGCAGGTCTGGGGAAACGATCAACCTCTGTACTTGGCACTGGTGAAGCCATGCCTCAAGTACTGCATTCAGTTTTGGGCCCTGACTACAAGAAAGACATTGAGGTGCTGAATTGCATCCAGAGAAGGGCAAGAAAGGTGGTGAAATGTCTGGAGCACAAATTTTATGAGAAGTGGCTGAGGATGTTTGGCCTGGAGAAAAGGAGGATTGGGGGAGACCTTATTGCTCTCTACAATTACCTGAAAGAAGGGTGTAGAGAGCTGGGAATCCGTCTCCTCTTCCAGGTAACAAAAGACAGGAAAAGAGAGAATGGCTTCAGGTTGCACCAGGAGAAGTTTAGATTGGATATTAGGAAAAATATCAGAAAGAGAGGGCTGTCAAGCACTGGAATCAGCTGTCCAGTGAAGCAGTAGAGTCAGCATCCCTGGAGGTATTTAAAAGATGTGTAAACCTGGTGCTTAGGGATGTGATTTAGCAGTGGACTTGGCAGTGCTGGGTTAATGGCTGGAATCAATGATCTTGGAGGTTTTTTCCAACTTAATTCCATGATCATCACAGACTCCAGAAATGTGTATGGGGTATTGATGGTTTGCAGAAAATCATGTCAAAATCAGAGTTGTGAGTAGTTCATGGCCATTAACTTGCTTAAGCCTTCCTGTTTTTCACTTCAGAAATTCAATGTGGAAAGATAAGTTTGTTTCTTCAAGGGCTCATACTAAACAACATGTTTTGGAAACACACTTTGAAGTCTTCTTCATATTTGCTGCTTGGACTCATTCATTGGAAGTATCAGGGCAAAGTCTCAAGCGACATCACTTCACTATCCCAGCAGTCTTCAGACACTCCATTCCTCTTCTCCAGGAAGTTGTAATGAAAAGGTAGCTTTGAGACGAATATGGTTGCTTCCGATGGAATAATATAAAGATCAAATGTTTACTAACTGTTGCCACATAGCATGTGGTTTCTTTATGCTACAAGGAGCAAGGGCCTATATTATTTATTCCTCCTTGGACAAGTTGTGAATACCCTTGTAATCATAAGCAATTAAAGAGTTTACAAGCTATTTTCTCTACAATATTTTAAGTTCTCCACTCTCTAGTATAGCAAGTTTTAAGCAGTGAAGTCAAAGGAGTTTGGATCTCTGACTTACTTGCATTAAAATTGCCAAATTGGAAATTTTTTTAAATGTTAATTTGAAGAGATAAAATATTTTATGTGGTAATCTTTATAGAGGCACTATGCAATAATCTATATGGAAAACCTATGGAGACTGTTACATGATTTGTTATGCTGTAAAAAAATTCATGAGCAAACAGAAGAAGAAAATTTGAAATTAATAGATTATCATTACTGCAAACTATGTTCAGGCATTGCATTTTTTCCCATGTTATTCTATGAACTGAAAGGCTGTAACACGAAAATACCACTAAATTAAGCATAAATTATAACTTCATTAAACTGGTCTTCTGTAACTAAGGCAAAATTAGAATTCAAAATCTGTTATGACAGATTTATAACACCAGTGATGATTAATCTCAATCAATGATGATACATTGCAATTTAAGTAGTAGGTAAATACTGGAGCTGTTTTTGTAGAAGTATGGAAAACCTTTACCCCAGTCATCAAATAGCAAAATTCATATTATAAAAATTCAATGTTGTCCTCTTCTCTTTGAATACAGTCAGTGGTTTTATTATAGTTCACTAGTATCCTTGCTGTCCCTTGCTGTATTCTTGTCAACTTGCCTGTGTTGAAAAAGAAAGCGGATACTTTAAAAAAAAGTTCATTTTCTAAAGGAAGTTCATCCTCTCTAAAGTGTCCATGTGAAAAACAAATCCAAAAAAATATTGTTCTGATATAATTTTGATTAAAAAGCGTGATTTACATTTGCAAATACTTTAGAAGGGCAGGGGTATGGTCCTCTATTTAGCAGTCTCTGGGTTATTGTGGTTATTAAATTCAAACCATGTTTACTTCTGCAGTCTTGCTTCTGCAAAGGTTTATTCACCTGCTTAATTGCATCCAACACAAGTAATCATCAATACAAGTAATCAATACAAAAGTAGATTTTGATGGAATTATATATTACTTGTAAGGGTATGGTTCTGGACATCTACTTGAAAGTTAGAATATAAATGTATCAATGAGCAGTAAAACAAAAGCATTCTGAACTTCAAATGACCGTATCTATATATTTACTATTTACAGTTTCATCTGGAATTTGAATTCTCAGGCTGGTCAAATGGCCAAATTCAGAACCTTCTGTATCTGAACAAGAAGAAGGCATGGGAAACTTGGGGGCTGAGAAGAAAACATGAACAGGATCACTTTTTAGGCATGGTCTACAGCTATCCCCAAAAATTGTTGCAGATAATAGGGCAAACCACGTGGTATTAACATGCACTACAAAAATTGAATTTGGATACATTCTATGTCAGCTTCTACTTCTTATACAGTGCAAATGATGTATCAGTCTTTATTTTTTTAATGGCCAGTGTTTGGGGTGGGGGGGGGTGTTCTATATTCCTAGTTGTACTGTCGAGTACTTCAAGTAATATTGAGAAAACTGAAGGTTGCTTTCTATGTGAGAGCTGAGCTGCTTCCAATTATGCAGAGAATGTCAGTTTTCCTTAGAAGGATAATCAGTCTATAATGTTGCATTGAAATGTTGACTTCACTGGCAATAAAATGCAGTTAATTAACTTGAAGCAGGATGAAGTTCATGTTAAAGAGTCATTTGAACCAAGTGAAAAAGTAAACTCAATTGAAAATCAAAAGGTAAAATTATCTCTTTATCCTATGTTTTGACTTGCTCCAAAGTCTTAGAAAATAACTTCTGAATGCTTTATTACTTTCTTTTAATACTTTTTCTGCCCCTCTTCAGTCTTCTACTTTCTCTGATTTTTGATAAGGTTAGCTTTAAGACATTGTATTTGTTAATTTGAATCTGCTATAGTAGATCAAATGGAAATCTGTCAGTGAATCCCTGAACACCACAGCACCCCAGCGTCTGTCTCATGTTTCCAGACTCTTCTCTGAGCCAATATTTGCATTTGAAATGTATTTTCTGTGACACATCAGTCTCCCCTTTGGTTGATCTAAATGTTAATTTGTGGCATTTTCATCAGGTAGCCTCATCTCCTGAGGAAAAAGAAACATGTAAAATGAAATCCCTGAACTTACCTTACCATTGGTAGAAAAAGTTCAGTGCTTAAAGTAAAGGCAACCATTTTTTTTAATCCTAGAAATTAAAGAAAATATATATCTGGCTTTGTATGCCTATGTGAAAATGGACGTCTCGATATTTGATGCTTATATTTTTGGAATTCTGTGGACAATGACAAAATTCAATACTATATAGGACAAAAATAAATGTTGAAGAGTTTTAATTTATTTCAGAGCAGAAATCCAAATTTTTAATCAGATTAATTCATAGGAGATGGTCCAGATTTCCCTTTTTTTCACAGCATAATAACTGTCTTCTAAGTATGAGCTGAAAAGGCCAGCCCTAATTTATTCTAACAAACCATTTCTATGGGACAAAATTATTTCTTGTCTCATTAGCTTTCACTATTCACTGAACTTGAACATATTTCAAGATTAATTTGAAGGATGCAATTTGTTTGGAGAAACTTGCAGCCTGGAAATTAGTTCTGTTTCTCCATGTTCCTTCTTCTCAAACTGGAACTTCATTAGAAATGGTGATTTGGCCTAACAAACGATTTCGATTTCTCATAGTTCAGTTTAAAAGTTTTACATTCTGAAGGGAAGTTCAGCCACATGTATCATCAGATTATGAACTTTGGAGTGGTTTTTTTCCACATTAGTTCTTATTCTCTCAGCAGAAAATGGAGCATAAAGGACATATTTTTATATTTTTTGCCTATAGCTGTGATTCTGATCTACTTAGATGAAAGTTAATATTGACTCAGATTTTAAAGCAGGAGCAAAGCTGCTCCTGGAGCATAGTATGAAAAAGGTAGGCATGGCAGAGCTTAGGGAGTGGTTGATGTTGGAAGGGACCTCTGGAGGCCCTGTGGTTCAAACCTGCTGTTCAAGAAGGGTCACCAATACACAGAATCTCCTGCGTTTCAGTATTGCCTCTTGTCCTGTCACTGGGCACCACTGGAAAGAACCTGGCTCTGTCTTCTTTGCACCCTCCCTTCAGCCGTTTATATACCTTATAAACAGCATTCCAGGTGTGGTTTCACGAGTCCTGAGTATAGGGGAAGGATCACTTACCTCGGCCTGCTGGCAACACACTTCTTAATGCATCCCAGAATACCATCAGCCTTTTTTTACCACAAGCACACATTGCAGGCTCATGCTCCTGCTGAGCACCAAGAACTCCAGTATCCTTTTCTGGAAAGCTGCTTTCCTGTCTGCTGCATGTACTGGTGCCTGGGGTAGTTCTTCCCCAGCTACAGGACTTTGTACTGCCCCTTGTTGAACTGCATGACGTCCCAGTTAGCCCATTTCTTCAGCCTATTGGTGACCCTCTGGATGGCAGCACAGATCTCTGGTGCATCAGGGGCTTCCCCTCAGTTTTGTGTCACCAGCAGACTTTCTGATGGTACCCTCTGACCCATCATCCAGGTCATTAATGAAGTAGTTGAACAGGGTTGGACCCAGTATTGACCCCTGGGACACACCACTGGCCTCCAACTAGACTTCATGCCACTGATCACCCCTGTCTCAGAACATCTGTTTAGCCAGTTTTCAGCCCACTTCACTGGGCTGCTCCTCCAGCCCATGCTTCACCAGCTTTTCTGTGACAATCTGATGGGTGGCAGTGTCAAAAGCATTCCTGAAGTCAAGATAGACAATATCCACTGCTCTCCCCTCATCTACAAAGCCATTCATAGTACACAGTGGGCCAGGGAACATTGAATTTGATAACCCCTAATAGCTATGATGAGAGAATATTAGGTTCCCCATGTTTTTACTTAATGAATAAATAATTATTTCAGCAATAAGTTCACAACAGTGGCAGCAGTAGAGAGGAATGAAGATACCATAAATGCAAAACCAGTATCATGATAAGAAGGCTTTTAGAAGTTACCAATTTAGCCCCTCCAAAAGATCACTTCAGAACAAATTGCTCCAAAGTAATGATAACTGAAAGATGATAAATAGGTAAAGGCAAAGCAGACCATATGGTTTTTTCTCTGTGAGCCAATAATAAATGGATGCATTAGTTAACACTTTTACTGTCTGTAGAATTTGGAGACACTTATCATCATCATCAGTCCTACGTAGTATTTGATTCTGTCATAACTTTTTTCATTAATTTAATTAAATTTTTCAACTAATAAAAATTAAAACTAATAGATGCAATGCTAATCTCCCCAAAACCTTATTAAATTGTCAAAAGCTGTTATATGGAGTAATAAATTCTAGCCCAAGACCTATACATATAGGTCACCACTGTGTGTAATATACATATATATATATCTATATATCTATATATATCTCACAGCTAAGTGTAATATGGTGGTTTTTGAAGGCTGTTACTGAAGCTGAAATGCATTAATAATTGCATCTCTGAAACTAAGCCTATACGTCATATTTGTTAGTGTACATACACCAGTAGAATTGATAAATATATTGAATTGTCACATATGATTTTATGAAATATATTAAATGAGTTAATAGTGCAGTTAATAATACTGTAGAAGTAAAGGACAACAAATCAATAGCTGTTATGCAAATATAGCATCTGAAATAATACCAGCACTTAAAGGTAAACCTGTGCTTTAAACCTGGAATATTAATGTTAATATTCAGAATACAATGTAAATCTCTTTTTAATTTATTTTATTTATTTTATTTTAGTTCTTAAAATTTCATATTATTAAAATTCCTATAAAGGAGATAGTTTATAAAATCCAGAAGTCTCCAGGGTAATTAATTCTCTGGTGGGTGACTAATCTCACCGTACAAGCCTATTCTCTAAATAAAGCAAGATAAAGTAAAAAAATTAGATTAAATATTAGTATCAATATGTTTCATGTTGAAATACCAATAAATTCTCATGTTACAGTGAAAGGAATCATGCAATGTCCTCATTTAAGCTGATATCTGCTTACATTCCTGAGGAGACATTGGATTACATGTTCTTTTGTGACCTGCTTTTGCTGAGTAAATTCTGCAGATAATTTAAAATTTAAAAGTAATTTTAAAATTACTTTTTTAAAGCAAAGCCTCTGGTACCTATTTTTCTGTGTTTATAGAAAAGTGCTTCATCTAGTTGGAGGGACACTGTTTGTGTGAAAGGTACTGTGAAGCTTCTATTGCATTTATAAAAGAGATAAGATTTCACAACACTAAAACTGTCCAAATGTTGATAAAATCTTCCCAAAGGAGAGAAACCTAAAAGAGTATCTGAAACTATCTCAGAGAAATTATGAAGAGAACTGAGGATGAATTTAAAATGAGACTTAAACTAGTCAAATGCCTGAGGAGTGGCTTGTAGACAGATTGCAGAGCCACAGAGCTGGACTTAAAATACTTTTGCTCAGCCAGAAAAGCTGCAAAGCATCTGACACATCCTGAAATTCAGTTCTGTGTACACATCAGATCGAAGAACCATCAGCAATTTCACTGTCATAGATAAAGGAGAGACAGAAAGAAAAATTTTTAAATTAGTGGAAAGCTTTGGCCATTGAAGAATGTCTTGCTTAGAGTGAGCTGAGTAAGAATGCAGGGAAAAAATTGTCAGGAGGGAGAAACAACTGTGGAAATGATCTGTCTGAATAAAAAGTGAAGGAAGCCAGAGAATTTAAGACAAGAGATGTCTAAAATTTTCATTTTTCAGCTCAGATGAAGAAAATAAGACTAAATCAATGGAAAAATTTGCTTTTAATGGAAAGCAAAACTCATCAGATTTTCTTTAAACTCAGTATCATATTTCTACTGAATAATTTGAGAAATTAATAGGAACAAATATTTCTAGCAAGAGCTTTGAGGAGTGCAATAAACAATATTATGACTATAAAGAAAAATCTTAGTTAAACTGATCTGGCACAAACGTTCAATATGTGGCTTGGATCCATAAAACATCTTCAGTAACTCTGGTTCTTCTAATAGAAATAAACAGGAGGGCCAAGCATGTCCTGGGGGGCATCAGGCACAGCATCATCAGCTGGGCAAGGGAGGGGATTTTCCCGCTCTGCTCTGCACTGGGGCAACCTCACCTCGAGTGCTGGGGGCAGGTTTGCGAGCCGCAATATTAAGAAAGACATTAAACTATTAGAGAACATCCAAAGGAGGGCAACAAAGATGGTGAAGGGCCTTGGACGGAAGCCATATGAGGATTGGCTGAGGTCACTTGGTCTGTTCAGCCTGGAGAAGACTGAGGGGAGACCTCATTGCAGTTACAACTTCCTCATGAGAAGAAAGGAGGGGCAGGCACTGATCTCTTCTCTGCAGTGACCAGGGACTGGACCTGAGGGAATGGCCTGAAGTTGTGTCAGGGGAGGTTTAGGTTGGATATTAGGAAAAGGTTCCTCACCCTGAGGGTAGTTTGGTGCTGAAACAGGCTCCCTTGTCCCCAGGGAAGTGATCACAGCACCAAGCCTGACAGAGTTCCAGAGTGTTTGGACAATACTCTCAGGCATGTGGTGAGACTCCTGGGGTCGCTCCTGTGCAGGGCCAGGACTCGGACTTAATGGTCCTTGAGGATCCCTTCCAACTCAGTTTATTCAGTGATTCTGTGATTCTGTGATGAAAAAAGATTGGAACTTGCTACTAATTTCAGTGTCTTGGAAATATCAGTGTCTTGATCTAAAATAAAACGAGAGAGGACCATAGGGCTCTGACATGCAGGATACTCTGGTGCCCCTGCATCATGGGACAACCAGAGCAGAAGCTACCTGCTGCCAGCACCAGGCAGGTCCCCGAGATGGCAGGTGCTGTGAACTTGTACACCATCCTGAGGGAGCAGCATGTGGCAGCACACCAGGGATGGATGCATGTACAGACCCCAGGCATTAACCTCTTCTGAGGGCATCACACTGCCAGAATACCCTTGGTCTGTGGCAGATTGAGATCAGCCTTTGATTCACCATGGACACTGTCAATAAAATATGCCAATTTTCCAAAGGTGTTTTTTTGTACCTCATCCACTGTATCCTAGGCTGCATCAAAAGCAGTGTGATCAACAGGTCGAAGGAGGTGATTCTGCCCCTCTACTCTGCTCTTATGAGTCCTCACCTGGCATACTGCTCCAGCTCTGAGGTCCTCAGCACAAGAAAGACCTGTACCTGTTGGAGTGATTCCAGAAAAGAAGCACTAAGTTGATCACAGGTCTGGAGAAGGCTTCGGTGAGATCTCATTGCAGCATTTCAGTACCTAAGAGGGCAGACCTGAGTGCAACTTCCTGCAAGGGCATACAAAGGAAACCATTCTATGATTCTGTGGTGTAGTAGAATACCAGCTACTGAAATCCCCTATCAATTAAGCAAACAAAAAGCAAGTCAAAGACAAATGAAAGCCTAAACCAAAATAAGAGGATTGTAGCTTCAAGTCAAGTTGGGAAAAGTATCACATATGTGGTGCAGTATCTTAGCCTGTTAGAAAGCTGTCAAAAATACTGCTCAGTAGAGACAAGACAAAACAAATATCACTTTTTAGTCTTAAACAGCAACGTTTGGTACCTGCTTATCTGGTACTAAATCGCGGACTGTCTTTAAGGGATGACTTTACACATGATTTGACAAGAAAAAGTCAAACTTGTGTATGTCTGTATGCCTTTGAGTGTGTGTGTGAGCATGTGCATCTATGAGTTTGTGAGTAAGCAATCACTTACACATACGTGTTTGACAGAGAGGAGGGGTACAACAGCCGTGTCAGCTACAGCATCTGCTTTGCAAAGATAAGCAGCTGCTGCTGTCTTGGGACAGGAAACACATCTACTGCACCAGAAGGTGCTAATATTCTTTCAGCCATGTCAGACACTCCTCTCAATAGTTCATCTGTGGCTCCACATCTACCACCAAAGACACAGTGTTGTCATAATATAAAGGGTGCAATTACCTGGGCATTAGAGTTTTAAAGTATTTAACCACTTTAAGTGGATAATTATCCATTAATCTGAAGATAACATCTGATTGCCTACTGCTGAATTCTGCAGTAATTATATGTTTATCCATATTATAAAGTAAAATAAACCTTTTAAGATAATAACTTGTTTCTTAATAAGTTTACAAATGCATCATCCACTATAATTTCTCAGACAAGTTTTTAATTTTTTTTTTTGTAGAACTGGATCAGTTTGAATGAGCCAAAAATTTAATGCTAATGTCAGTTTTAGCACATTGCAGTAGAAAACAATCAAGGGGAAGCCACATTCATTCATATTTTGATACACCAGGGATATTGAAGATGGTAGACTGTGTAATGGATCTTATGGGAAATCTGCTCCTTGCTTTTCTGCTTTTTCATTTTGTCAACTGCTCTGTAAGTTCCAAGGTCAATGACAAGTTAATGTCCTATCACAACTATGTTATGTTTTAATAAGAGACATCATAGCTCTGTGATGTAATACATTTCCTGATTCTCTTTATGAAGCCTTAGCCATTATTGAGACAGAACTTATAAAAATTTACAACTGCAGGAAATTTCAGTACTACCAGGAAAGATCTCTCACGACTCCCATTTGGCATTTTTACCTGCTTCAGTGTGAGAGAAAGGGTAGTTGGACACAAAGTAGGTATGACATCAAACAATTCAAAAGTACAATCCAAAATATAGATTATGCAAAATCATTGCTCTTATTTAACATAGCTGCATGAACACACAAGTAATGGCAAAATTAATGCTAAAAGTTTCCAGAATTTTGTTATTAATGCTGCACTCAGGACAAAGAAGAAACATAGGAGAGGAAAAAAGATGAGACAAAAAAATGTTATTAATATTTCTGAATAACTTTTCTATTTGAAATTAATAAAAGCTTTAGGGGAAAAGTTCATTCCATCTGTTAAAATAAGTACTTTCTTAAAATAGAAAAGAAATCCTGAAACAAACTCCTTCCAAAAGCAGCGATATTGATGCCTACAGACTGAGTGTACAGAGAGCAACAGAATGATTTTGAGTCTAAGAAATTAGATTTCATTATTTTTATTAATGTACTGAATTGCATTTATGAAATTCAAAGCTGTCACCAAGATAAGATGGACTAAAAGAAAAATAAAGAGACTTAATAAAAATGTCAAGTGGTCTTGACAGATAGAAGGAAAAGACAGTCCTGAGTAGGGACAAGCGTAGTGCTTTATGATGAGTGCTATGCAGCTGCATAAAGATAACGTGGGGATTACCAGTAAAAATCTGGCTACAGGGACCACAAGCCTCTATGAACCAGTAATTTCATGCTGATGCAAAAAAAGGACAAGTATGTATTTATCTTCCTTGGAAGCATAAAGAATAATATGTCCAGGGAGAAAGGTAACTATTCTTTACGTCTGAGGAAGATGATGGAGAAGATTTATCCAGTTCAAAGAAAGTGGTGCCTGAGAGAGAGAGACCAGAGGAAGTCATGGTTATATACTATAGACCTCTGAGTATGCCCTGTAAAGCAGGCTTTTCAATGAACTAGAGATATTTTGTCTGGAAAATAATCTAACGGAGATACAACAATCTTCTCATGCATAAAATATTTCTGAAAAGACTACTGCTCTCAGTAGTCATAGGACAAGAAATAAGAAGTTTAAATTCTAGCAAGGGAGGTTCCAGATGTATTGAGGGACAGGAATAATGAAGCATGAAAATGGGTTGTTTAGAGAAGTTATGGATCTTCCTCATAGAAAACTCAGTAGAACTAGCTGTCCTGGATTCCTAAGGCATTCAGTCTTATGTGACAGGTCTGTTCACCTGTCTCTGATCCACCAAAGAGATTTGGCTTCAGAGTATAGGTCTCAAAGATATTTCATTTAGTTGCAGGAGATACATTATGGGCAAAGGTGAAAGACTTCACTAGAACTCCCTACATTGTGGGGAACAGTGTTTTGAACTCAGCCTTTGCTAGAACAAAAATACTCTCTGTCAGATTAGATGTGACATGACTGTACACAAACCCTAGTTTCATTTTCACTGATTCTACCATATCATGAGTAGACAAAAGGTTTTTAAGGCATGTGGAGTTTCAGCTCTATATGTGCTTCAGTTTTGACTGTTTACAGCTGTCCTAGGTGACATTCAGATCAATCTGAATCTAAAAATTAATCCTAAATTGTATTTTAAAAGTATTTTCTCACCCAAATTAACCTTCTGCATGCGCTTGTTCTGTGATGGCCTTTCCCCTAAATTCTGATTCTTCCTCTGTGGGATTAGAAAATCTGAGAAAACCACTACCCAAACCTTTCTGCAATGTCAAGCATTTTCTCCTCATCAGGAAGACAATAATATCTCTGAGTTGTTCTGGGGTGGGGACAGGAAGATCCATTATGCATGTTGCATGATGGAACTCCGGTGTCCTAGGACCTACTGTGTTCATCATCTCAGTCTTTTCTGTCATTTTTCCATTAAGCATCCATGACTAAATATAAGAGTTGTATAATCCAGCACTTATATTAGAGCAATTGGCTATATGTATACAGTACTCCCCAGTGCCCTGATCAGTATAATGCCATATACATTTGAAACACAACTAGCCTTTTTAATATTTTTAACAAATAGTAGGCACATTCACTTTTCCCTTCCCTTCCCTTCCCAGACCACTTTCTCGATTTGGTTGTCAGCTATAGCTGGCTATATATATAGAAGGCTTCTCATGCTAATGTGATACATTTAGTTTTATTTCTAAATCAATAGCCTGAAATCAGAACAGGCTGAATTAGCAGTATTTTGCTCCCAAAATGTAACAGTTAATGACTGCATTACAGAAATTTTGTATTATACCAACTGAATTCTTTATCACTTACTGTTTTATAGGAGAAAAAAACCATTTAAAATGTTCAAGACAAAATGAGAAATAACTAAGTTCTTATTATTTAACTAGTTTTCATCTGCATAGTATTAAAAATGTTTGTTCTCACAGGCAAAAACTTTCCTTTTTATTTGATACAGGTAAGAATAACCCTGTGCTGTATATGTGAGCATGGCTGGCGATTTCTTTGAACTTCTGGCTGTTGAAAACTTCCCTTAAACAGACGATGGGGTGTCAAAACATGAAATGGCAATTGGCAGTTCAGAAGAGAACACGACTTGTGCTCTTGGTCCCTCAGCCAATTGTCCCAAGGCCCTGAGGTCCCTGTTGATTGTCGAAAGGCTTCTTTTTGCTGCCCATCTGGAAAACCAGTAGCAGGTAATAATCAGTGGGCCATAACAGTCTGGGAAATTTCTTGGTGATGTCCTTTACCCAGACCCCAGGACGGCAAGACACCGCCCTGTGGGTTGGATGTGGTTGGCATATTGGGACCTCTGTTTGTCTCAAAAGGCAGTCACCAATGACTACTCCCTTCTTTTTGCCTTAACTGAGGAGGTTGTGATATACGGGGTAGTCTGTGACCCTTCCAAACCAAAGGGACCTTCAGCCGCGTTCTCATTTTCCTGGTCCTCACATTCCGGGGCCTGACACTCGCTGTATAAAGGCACTTGTGAATGTGGTGTAGGTTGGAAAGGGATGCACCTGGTAACCTGAGCAGACACCAGTTTTCAATCCCCTCCATCTCTCAAGGTCCCCTATGTCTGCCTGGTGGTGAAAGGGTAGGAGATCCATTGCTTCTTGTGAAGTGGATGGCAAATGAGTTTCTCTAAGGCAGGAGAGAGTGTAGCTCCACCAGTCAATTTCTTCCTCAGAGTCCCTAATCCTTCCAGTCTCTCTACTTTATCTCTCAGCTCCTCCACTAGGCTGAGCAGATTGTGGACCTGATGGCACCTCACACAGCTGTTGTCCCTGTTGTTCTCAGAGAGTGGCACCGGTCTTTGGCACTCCCTGCAGCCTGAGATGTGGACAGCTACTTCAGAGCTGCCTCTGAGTCATGACTCCACCACTTCCCACTTGGGAGCAGGAGAGCTGGGCACCACTCTCTGCTCTTGTTGCAATGCCTTGCCATGTGGGAAAGCTTACCTTGCTCCTTCAGCATGGTCCTTTGCTCCAGAGAATTTCTGTCCATGCAGTTCACTTCAGAGTCTTCACTGAAATGGTCTCTTCTGTTTCCCAACCAGAAAAAAACCAGCCTTTGAGCAGGGAGGGAAACAGGCTTTCCACCCTGGATGAACTCACCAGCTCTGCAGGCATGGCCACAGCAGTTATCTGCTGAAATGCTCATTACAGCACCAGGCCTTTGGAAGCACCAGGTAACCTCAGCTCCACTGACAGAGACAAGTGCTGATGCACAGGTGGGTTATCAGTCCTGACAAGTCTGGACCCACACGTGCAAAGGGGTGTCAAAATCTTTCCCTATGCTGTTTGCAAACATAAATATATGATTAAAGGTTTCAAGCATACTGCCTTAATTCTTGTACAGAGAGGCAGGGGAACAGAAGTGACAGACAAGTTCAATTTACTTAAATATAAATAATGCCCATCGCTCACATTGTATGGCCTCAAAAGTTGTTTAGTTTGCAGCAAAGGATTTCAGGCTAGAAAATTATGACTGTCCTTGCTTAAATTACTTAGAGAGCTTTCTTCCAGTGTAACGCTCTAAGAGTCTGCCTTTTTCTTCCATAAGATTAATATACACCCATAAGGAGAAAAAAAAACCCTAGAACTTTTTCATGGAAAATAAGAGTTAGTTTATAGTTCTGTATTTAGTTCAAAGCATGCTTGAGATTAATGACTAAAATATTTCATTGTACTGAAATAAACTTGATTATATTAAGTTCTCTTAATTTAGAAAATGTGTTTACAAGCATCCTACACTATTTGTTCACAGAACTATAAGAAACATGAGAAAAGTAAGGATTCCTAAATATTAGGTTTCAAGAAATTTATACAGCTCCTTGTGATGTTGTTTTTCTAAAATCCCTATTCTTCCAATATTAAATGCCTGCCAGTTGACACCTAAAATACAATATTGCCATCGGGGATACTGATAGGTAAAGCTACCAACAACACGGTGGAGTAACTATTGTCGTTTCAACTGTGACAAAATTTCTGCTATCACCATTACTTTTTGGCAAAGCATAGAAATCCCTCGCTTGCCAAAGTACTTTCAAGGTCAATGACAAAGCATTTACTGTGAATTCCAGAAGCTGTTTTTATTTTAACAAAATTTCTGAGAAAAAATAGCCTAGTTGCTATGCTTTAAAAACCCACAGAGGCTCTCAGCAGGTGGAAAAGTACAGGACTAATAGTTTGGAGCAAAAAAATAAATAAAATATATTAAGAAACAATGAAAATTTATAGAAAAATATTTAGCATTTATGACTTCACTTGTCATCTGCTCCCTCTACAATTCTCTCTATTCCATTCAAAAGATAGAATTTACATTTTTTCCCAAAATTTAAATGACACCAAATAAAAGATCTATTTATAACAGTATGAGGATGCACGGGAAGATTTACTTAGGGCTTAATACACTTTTGGGACCAAATCTTGAACCTACGAATGCTCTGGAGGCTTATGATAACAATTTGGTAAAGCAGACGTTGTTGTGTCTTAGCACTGCAGTTAGATATATAACGGGGTACATGTGCTTCTCCGAAAGTGATTAATAGCAATTTTCTGACCTTTGAAACAGTACTAATTAGTGCAATTGTTTTTACACACAAAAATTAAGAATTCCTGTAGCCTGCTAGTTTGGACACTAAAGTCTATGAGGAAGTACTCAGATAAAACTTTGCTTGAAAGGCAACTATACATTTAAATTCTTTACAATTAAAAGAAAAGGTCATTTTAAAAAGTAGAATACACCTCATGGAATACTTAGAGGGCCAATGTAACTGCCTCTCCTAACTCTGCTTTTAATAGATTCCTGCATCAGAAAATGGTGGAATTTTAAGGGCTTGACTTAATTTTGCATAACCATAACTAACCCTTCTTGGCCTCTTCACTGACATTATCTGTCTTTAGAGAGATCATTTTACTGAAGGACATGCATGCAATTGCAAGAGACAGCCTTTCCTTTAGTAGTGATCAGGGATCAGTGTATAGTAACTTCTCTCAGTTATTTTCTGGAAAAATTTTTATAAGTTCTGAAGTTGTACAGAAAGGCACATTACTAGAAGGCTACAAGAGTTTAAGTTTGAGGGCTATGCTCTATTTAGAGAAATATATTTTATGTTTTAAAATTGTTTATGAAGCTATCTATGAAGAACAACCTGATATGAGTTCTGCTTATTCAGAGACTAGAGAAGAAGGTAAGCTATATTGGTTTTCTGAGTCTCCTGCAGGTTTGACTGGGTTTTCTTAATGGAAAAAAAAAAGGGTCCTGTGTGAGATATTTAAGATGTGCAAGCAATGGGGAGTGAGACAGGTGATATGGCTCCCTAAGCATGAAGAGTGCAGAGGTGGATGCAGACCAAAGGGACTGCCCAGACTGAACACTGCAGGAAGCTAGAAAGCAAAAAGTACAATTTTCCTGGAGGACCCTAAGAGTAGTTAGTTATTCAGAGCTGCTGGTACAACACTAGATTATCACTGATGTTCAAAATAAAGCCAGCTGGGATATAAAATGTCAAAAATCCTTTCGTTTGCAAGAAGGATCCCATATGATCAAACAGAATTGTATTTGTGTAATGAGACTGGATCTTATTTGTTCACAGTATGCTTTATGCTTTTCTTAATTAGGAATGATTAATTTCAGCCTCGAATAGGAGGCTGAGAATCTGAATAAAAGACCACATATTTATCTTGGAATCAAATAGGTCTTGCAGGTGAGAATGATGTCAAAATGAAAATAATAATTTATTCATTTTCTAACATGGAGATTGTGAGTAACCTTATAGACTTGACTTCCTACAGGCAATTCCTACAAATGTTCTCAATCGATTATGGTGGCATGAATGGTGCCTTGAAATACGCGGTGTTCCTTTGCTCTCAGTTGTGGAGGAGGAAGACAGTGGTCGAGGCTTGTCTGTACAAAAGCTAGGACACTCTTGCTTTTTCACTTTTGAATACCTTCAGCATTACAGTGGTAGTTCGGTGTACTATTCTCATTTTACATCACCTTTGTGAGCTGATAAAAGTTGAACATGCATTGAGTTTTAATAAAAAGAGCAGGCAGCGACGTGAATGAGATGATTTCAGAGACTGCCATTGTGACTTTTTAACATCAGGATAATATATTTCTGAATTGTGTAAGAAAATGCTACCTAAAACTTTCTTCTGAAAGAAGAAAAGAACTACTTCCTCTAAAGGAAAATGAAGCTTTATTTTTACAATAAAAAACCCCCAAACCTCATCACCACCAACAAAACAAACCATGTTCAGGACCTGCAAAATATAGTAAATTTCAGATGTTTCTCCTAGAACTTGTTGGGTTTTTTCCTTTTCTGTACTGCTTCTTCATGTAAAGGCAGAATTCGTTATATATTTTATTTTGGAATGCTGCAAAGGGTCAGTATGTAACATGTCTACCTTTCTCTCACTTCTACCTGTGTGGTCTGTGTGGTCTGTATGGTCTGTATGCACCAGTGCACAGACGTAATCTGTTGGCCATTTCATCAGTCAGATGTGTTGTCAACATAGGAAGAGGCAATCTGTCTGCCTGAAGACATCTTTCAAAATCCGCAACTAAATAACTGTTGCTTTCTCCTCAGAGGTAAACAGTTTTAGGCAAACAGAGAAAAAGCCATGGAAAGCTACTGCCTTTCTTCACGTCCGGGTTAATGTTTTAGGTTCTCCAGTTGGATTCACCTGACACAGTCTGGCAGAACCTTCAGCAGTAAAGAACAGCAGTTGTTTTTCTTTGGCTGACCATAGAAACTGGGGGATTTCAGACATTCCTAACTAGGAGGCATTAATGCCATACCTAAATAGGCAGTTCTGGCTGTTCTCAATCTTTTGAATAGGATAGAAACTGTCAAGGAGCTGTGGCCTTTCAAAACAGATGCATATGTATGTAAGCCAGGTGAGTAGAAGATTTTACCTCTCCAAGACAAAGCACCAAATCTTTGCTAGAGTCCATTTCAAAAACTACTCTTTCTCATAAAAAATAGCACAATAACCATGTCCAGGGGTTCATTTAGCACCTCACTGACAAATGGTAAAGGGAGGTGATTGTCCCGCTCTGCTCTGCACTGGAGCAGCCTCACCTTTAATATTGCGTGCAGTTTTGGGTGCCGCAATATAAGAAAGATATTAATCTATTGGAGAACATCCAAAGGAGGGCAACAAAGATGGTGAAGGGCCTTGAGGGAAAGCCGTATGAGAAGCAGCTGAGNAAAAATGAGCATGAACTTTCGTGTTCTAGGCCTGACACTTTTCATTTTTCAAGGTGAAGAGTCAGAACAGAACAATTCACCTTTTTATAAATTTATAAAAAATTTATAACAAACTTTAAGAACCTCTTTAATACAAATTTGGCAGACATCTCTGCTCGCTGTTCATTATGTGTTTCTGATTTTAAGGCTTGTACTTAGGTACAATATCCATTTACTATGATATTTCAATCTTATTTGCAAGCAGAGAGAGCAAAGCAAAAAACTATTATTAGAAGTTTTGATAAAAATAAGCATATTTTTTTATTTTAAATATAAAAATAACACTGGTGGAAAAAGTCTCTTAAGAATAACTACTATGGTTTCTTCAACACAAAAAGTTGTAAGAAAAGAGTTATTACCATCCCTAGCAAAAAAAAATAATTTAAAACAATTAATCTTTTAAAATTTTGTTATTTTTTGCTTTCAATAAGCTCCACCAATAGCAAGCTGAAACCAACCAACCAACAAAAAAAACATTTTGTTTCAAAGGTTTTCCAGTCTTTCAGGTTGAGCCCTGGTAGACTGTGATGTGCTCTTCTTACTAAGATTGCAATGAGAATTTGATATGTAAACTGAATAGACCCTAATCAACAAAAACAACATTAAATTCAGTCTTTCCAGATCCAAGAGCACAACCTTTCCAGTCTGTTGGTTAAAAACAGAACTGGTATTTAATTTTCTTGAAGGTTGGGGTGCGAAAAAGAGAACAATAAGTGAAATAACATTAAATTGATTCATTCAGTTTATTGAGCAACTTGGATATGGATTCATTCTTATTTTTGTCTGGCATAGCTTATATTCATAGCAGCCTGCCAAGAACTGCAGGAATAAGCATTTATAATACAAAAATAAGAGTGTTTATTTTCTTAATAAAAATAAACTGCCGCTTTTTTATTTAAATGATTGCACGTAGATAATACAACGGTATTGCTCTCTTTGAGATTGCAGCACCCTTTTAACATACCCAAGTAAACTGCATAAATGATGAAGGATATTAATTTTTCATTTGGAGGTGAGAGGGATCTTGCAATGACTTAAATCTGAAGTGGTGAAAGTAAACCTGGAAAGCTCCCTGCTAGTGCCACTTAGGTGTTGTGTTGGAGCTGAACAGAACAAGAACAGAAAAGCTTAGAGCAAGTAGATGGAAGAAGAAGATACATGCAAGCTGCAATAGAGGCATATTGTTTATAAAATACTATATAAAGTATTCAGAATATAATGTTGGGAGAAGTGAAACTCAGTACCATCTCACCATGCCCTCAGAGAGCCCAGCATTCCGAATTTTTCATAAAACAAAGAGAGTTAACTGTGAGTGAGCGTGAAGTCCATCTACAGCGGACAAGACACATGGAACTGCTGCAGTGGAGATGTGCCCTCTGTCAGGTGTTACTGCGTTCAGACTCACCAGACATTCACCCAAGCAAGGGTGAAGTGCCAAGGTAACCAGACACTCTCAACAAACCAACATGGAATGAGAATTAAGCAGAAATTTTAGTAATATTATGGTTTTGCACAGACTTCAGCAAAAGCATGCAATAAGTATTCCATTATCTACTAGGCTGGATGGACATTTTGGGTGCTGCATTTCTTTGTATGGCAATTTGGTTTTGTTTCAAGCACAGTCTGTGATGCCAGAGGTCTCTATGACAAGAGGAGTAGGACTTTGCCCATAATTTGATGACGAAGACACAAAAACAAAAAGAAATTGCTTGGAGGAGGAAATTTACTGGGAGTACTGACTAAAGCTGCTTTTGAAAGCCAAGTGTATTTCTGAGAGAAGTTGATAAGCATTGAAAAGCAATTCTCTCTTTCTCATTGGACCCTCTTCTGTGAGTTTGTTCATGTAACTCCGCTGCAGACAAACTGTCCAGGAGAAAGGGATTTAATGTGTGCCTATAGGATAGGAGCAGTGGCAGTTTATGAGAGAACCTATGTGTCTGGCAGGCTGACCAGCACAGTTAGAGAAGGTAATTGCTTAAAAAGAATACATGCTAATAATTTTTCTGCTGTGAAAGAGGAGCGGCGGAAGAGGGGAGGGTGGTGAGTTGTTGGAGAGGAAAACTGAGAATGCTTTTCCTTTATTAAAACTTTTCCTCCATTCTTTTTTCTGGTTCTGTTTTCACCAGTAGGACTTTGATACCAGCTGACATATCACAGCTATGGTTCTCTCTTTATGTATTGTCTATTCCAAGGGCATTGTACCAGAAAGCTAAATTTTTTAGACAGCAAGATTATCCAGAAGACACCTTCCAGAAGAACCTTGAAGAAAATTACAGATGGGTAAACTACAGACTTATAAAAAATAATTGATGGGTTTTTTTCAGTTCAGAGGCCAAATACAAGCTAAAAGAAAGGGATGAGGTAGAAATCTGCTTTGAGGTGAAATGAAGTAGGAAATTGCAGTCAAAGGTATGGAATTGCCCAGCTGGATGGCTAGACTGGCAAGACTTTGCTGGTTTGACTACCTTATCTCTCATACATTCTAGAAGCAAGAACACTACACCTCTAGATGGTATCTCTTTTAATTCAAGATAGGATGATCTTTTCATTTTCTGTATAGGTAAACCTGTTCATTCACTGCATGAAATTCAAAGAAGTCTGGTCCTTCTAAGGAGTTTAGAGCATTTTATCCAAATACCTTTATTTGAGGTAAATATGAGAGCAAGGCTCCTGTAAGCCCTGATTCTTCCTCATATGACATAGCTTTCTCACAGACTTTCCAGTGATGTCAGTACAAAATATAACTGCATTAGTTCAAAAAATTTATAAGAAGCCTCATTGTACATTGCCTTATAAATTCAGCATTTTGAGCAATCTTATTATAAAGGACAAAATATAAAACATTTGTTCTCTTCAGCCAGGAACATCTACACATCTACATGTATTCATTCTACAAAGCAAATAGGCTACTATGATAAAAAAAAAACCCTATCACATAACCACAGAAT